>JZKD02S2305674.1:352263-371180 GCA_000966675.3 Picea glauca
AAAAAGGGGTTGCGCCCATATTTTATGCATATAGTGGTTTTTTGACTTTATTATAAGTTTTTTAAATGATTTTTGCAGCAGTTTTATGGGATTTTGGTCATTTTTGGGGGATATTGGGCCCTTTTTGAGTCCAAAGCTTGGGGAGAAGTTGTGAGGTTGTTACCAAATTTAGACCTATATAAACCAGGGCTTCTTAAATCCATGGAGGAGGTTTAGAACAGGTTTATGCTGAATATTTTCCAAGCCAAATCCATTTTTATGTAGTGAATCCATTGAGGAGACCACCTTTGTGGGCCACTTCTGGGAGCTCCATTCATCCGATTGCAGTGCCTTTAGTTTTGTTGGGTTGTAAAGATCTGGAAGAACAAGAACAGATCAGTTTGTAACCTTTTTGGCACTATTGTGATGCACTTTTAAAGATTTGAACAGAAACAAGAAAGCCTCACCCACTGAGACAAAGGCCCAGAGATGTAGGTAATTTAGCGCATGCATAATAACTCAACCATTGTCATTTAAAAGATCTTTTTGGATCAAGTGGTATCAGAGCTAGTTGACGTTTGGATTTTGAGTTTGCATGATTACCAGGGAAAAGTTGAATCGTGGTGAAGGCGATCTTGTTGAAGAGAATCCATTGATTGGATTGAGAAAGAGAAATTATCAAAGCGAGAAGATGGCATCGGAAGAGGGAGTTTCTGAGGATGAGAAAGAGTTTCAAAAAACTTTCTTCACCATGTCGGAGATGATGAAGGTTTTGTATGCAGATTACTTGGAACAGAAGAGACCAAATCTAGGTGAATATTCAAAGGGAAAAAGTGAAGAAGGAGAGGATCCTCCTCAAATTCCTCCTTCACCTCCTTCCTCAACTCCTTCTCCTTCTTCTTCAAGTTCAAGTTCTAAATCCACTGCAAAGAAACATGTCCATAAACATAAGAATGAAATGCCTTTACTAAAACTTGATGTGAAATTTGAATTACCTATATATGATGGTGAAGTCAATGCAGAGAGACTTGATAATTGGGTCAGACAGATGGAGGTTTATTGCAGTGTGCAACAGATCAAAGATGAGGCCACTCAAATCAAATTGGCATCACTTTGTCTTGTAGGCACAACACTCATCTGGTGGGAAAGCAAGTTACAAAATGGCAGGCAACAAGTGGGTAATGTATTTCCATCATGGCAAGTGTTTATTTCTTCACTTAGAAAGAAATTTTATTCTTTGGGTTATAAAGAGAAAGAGTTAATTGAATGCCAAGCTCTTAAACTAAGAAATGGAGAAACAGTGCAATAATACACAAATGGTTTTCGTAAGATGGCATTGATGTTAGATATTCCTTTACATACCCAAGAAACTCTTATGAAGTATATAGGAGGTTTACCTGTACATATTCAAAATATTGTATTCATGTTTGGACCTACTAATATTGATGAGGTTTCTATTCAAGCGACATACATTGAAGCAGGGAAAACATGGGTTGGTGTATCAGGGAAATCGTCTTCAAGGAAAGAAGACAAAAAGAGGTGGAATGGAAAAAAGGAAAATTCAGTGGAAAGAAAGGAAGAGAAGCCCTCTTGCAAGCATTGCAAGAAAGAGGGGCATGATGAGGATCGTTTTTTGAAATTGCATCTTGAGAAGAGACCAAAGTGGTTCAAATAAAAGAAAGGGAGGCAAATAGTTACATGAGCATGGCAGCCAACAGACTTGGGATCAGATCCAGGTGAGGAATCTAAAGTCTCATTGGTTGGTTTGACAGGTAAAATTGGTGGTGCATTGGATTCTAGAAGTAAATTGTTTCACATAAGGGTCATAATAAGGCATACTAAGGTCGACACATTGATAGATAGTGGATCTCAATCTAACTTGATTTCATAAGAATTGGTTAAACAATTGGGATTAAAAACACAACTGCATCATAAGCCTTACACACTTAAATGGATAAGCAACAATCATCAATTGCACATAACAAAGCAATGCACATTAAAGTTAGCAATTTCATCTAAGTTTTTGGACGAGGTAACATGTGATGTGGTTCCACTAAGTGAATGTGGAATGGTCTTAGGCAGTCCTTACTTGTATGATCGTAAATAAATCTTCTAGAGGGAAAAGAATCAATGTCACTTAACCAAAGGAGGTCAAGAATATGTGGTTCATGCTCATCATTTAAAAGAAAATAAATCTCTTCAAACTATGGAACAATTAAGAAAGGCGGATCATGCAAGAAACACACCTATAATTGTTTCAAGTCAAGTAATTGATCTTAATAAAGAGTAGGAGATGATTGTAGAATGGAAAATCAATCACACTTTTCTTCAAGATAAGCTAATGTTGTGCAAATATTATAAACATATCAACTCATTTGTAGTCATATTTTTGATGCTATCATTAGTAATGTTGTCAACATGGATGATAGTGGCTTTAGTAAGATGTGACATGGTACAAATGGCTAACAATATGCTATCAGTTATCATGCTTGTTTTATAGTTGATATTGATGAGATAGGTGCACAGGACAGAGTTTAAAGACAGAGAAAAAGTCAGGTGGCCTATCCCACACTTGATGACTGGTCAGTAACCTTTTGGGGACCAAAAGGTCTTTAGTGGGGAGGTATGATCCATAATTGGATCTTAGGACTAAATTGGGTCCAGGAAGGCCTAAAAATTAAAGTGCTCAAAATGGATTCAAAACGGCGTGTGTGTAGGACTCGTCGATATGAACCCAATGCAACTTGAACGGGATCATACATATATCGTATTCTCAATATATTGCGGTCTATTCATTTGGCCAAACAGGGAAACAAATGATGAATATACAGTCCGTACAGTGCCACGTGGAAGCTGACTGTACAAGTTGTACGACCATACAACTAACGTGGAAAGGTATAGTGGCAGGTCTGGTGCGCTTACTAGGCATACAGACTGACACATGGTAGGGTGGCTAAGCATGCAGACTGATGATGTGTCAGACAAGTGGATGAGTCAAGGAATGACATGTGTCACCACTGAAAGGGTGACACGTGGCACATCCGTACGGCTGACGTGGCAGACCCATGGCAGATGTGGATAGTTGGTCAAATCTATTTTTGACACTTGGTAGGTTATTTGGACGAATAATGTGGTGCCACGTGGCCTAGTTCTGGGCTGCCACATGGCACCCCTCCATTGTCTTGTTGGTATGCAAAATTTTTTTGGAGCTCATCGGATTTGAACCCCCAAACCTCCATGGGTGCAGAGACTTCGCATAGGCCGGGAACCAGCCCGCCTACCTAATAGTTCTTACCCATATATGTTTTCATATATATATAAGTTTACATGGAGTTCCAGGTGGAGGCGGAAAGGGCTGGGGTCTAGCCCCAACCCACGGTCTTACCACACACCATACGACCATTCACCATATATTAACCCTGTTGTATATTCGCGTGCGGAATGTGGCAACAACCTCATTTTTTAGAATATTTACGCCATAGGCCCCAGATTTCAGTTAAGTTGTTAGCGCAGATGGATGAGGGTTAGTCCTAGTCAGTCAGGCTAGCCCGTCAACCAAGGGTTAAACTGTGGGCTATCATAATTGCAGAGGGGCGCATGGAGTATAAGGACAAGGCCACATGCACCATCACCATAAGACCAGGGTTGAGATAGCAAGGGGGCCAATGCACAATATCTAGTGCTTGGCCACATGGAGCGCGTCCAAGTGACCAGGGGCCCTAGAAAAATGGACTTCACCCAAATTTTATGCAAATAGTGTTTTTTTTACTTTATTATAAGTTTTTTCAATGATTTTTGTAGCAGTTTTATGGGATTTGGTCATTTTTGGGGGATATTGGGCCCTTTTTTAGGCCAAGTCTTGGGGAGAAGTTGGGAGGTTGTTACCAACTTCAGATCTATATAAAACAAGGCTTCTTGAAGCCATGGAGGAGGTTCAGAATAGGTTTATGCTGAATATTTTTCAAGCCAAAGTCAATTTTATGCAGGGAAGCAATTGAGGAGAGCACCTTTGCAGGCCACTTCTAGGAGTTTCGTTCATCCAATTTTAGTGCCGTCAGTTTTGTTGGGTTCTAGAGATCTGGTAGAAAAATACTAGATCAGTTTGTAACCTTTTCTCCACTATTGTGATGTACTTTTAAATCTTTGAACAAAAATAAGAAAGCCTCACCCACTAAGACAAAGGCTCGAAGATGTAGGCGAGATTTCCAAACTTCGTTATCACTTTGGTGTTTTATGGTTTGTTGTTCTTCATGCTTATTTTTAGATCTATATATGTTTATATGGCTGTCATAATTCCTCTTTCATTAGTTTTCCTAAATGGTAATTTAATACATGCATAATAACTCAACCATTGTTGTTTAAAAGATTTTTTCGGATCACCCTAGCTCCAGGAATCCTTGTGGTTTCCTGGCCCCCGAGCCCAAAATTCCCAGCAATAGCAGTGCCCTGTGAGAGTTTCCAAAATAATATGTTCTCCCAATTTTCCTCCTCCTCCTCCTTCACCTCTTGCAGAAATTTCCAATGCAAAAAAATGAGAGCTCTTCCAAGTCCTCTCCTCTCTTCCTTATCCTCCCCTTTCCTTCAATTCCCCAACTACCTTATCCCCCTCATTAATTCCCCAACACCCTTATCCTTTCATTAATTACTTCACCTACCTTTTAATAATAAAATAATAAAAAGACTCATTTAATTTATTTTAATAATTAATTAAATTTAAATTAAAAACTATGAAAATTAAATAATCAATTTGGGTCGTTACAAGATTCTTGTATATCTAACCCTTCATCAATGAAAAAAGACTAGATGGTCTCTATGATCCTCATGGTGTCTTGGGTGAGGCCTTATTCAATATTGGCTCAAGATTGATATGTTGAGGCTTTGGGGTTTTTGTTGGTCAACTATGGACAAAAACAGGGTCTTAAATCTCCCAACATTAAGAATGACGTGTGCAAGCTTGAAAAAACCAAACACAATAGTGGAGATTCGCTAGCAGGTGGAGTAATCAGTCGTACAACCTACTCTAAGGAAACATCTACTATGGAAACCTCAATGTATGGCACAATATAGTCTATAATAGAAACAACTAGTGTGTCGTGTATGGGTGCAGCCACTGTGGATGCATCATATGGAAAAGGTGGTGGGGTGGGTGGAATACGAGTGTATCCACTATGGATGGATGTGATGGAAAATATTGTGGGGGTGGGTGGCATATAGGTGCAACCACTATGGATGGATGGGATGGGAAAGATGGTAGGTGTTGGTGATTACAACCCCCATGGGTTGTATGAGGGATGGTAAAACCCTTGGGGTGGAAAGAGGTATCCCAAGAGCTGAGGTAGGGTGGTCAAGGACTAGACTAGCCCATTAGCTGAGAAAAAACAATGGGTGGAATGTTGGTAGTGGTGGTGAATGAAAGGGTGGTGGTACAAGTGACCTAGAAATGGATGAAGCAACTTGCATACATATTTATAATATTTTTTTGTTGGTACAAAAATGTAAAATTCAACTAAAAATATAACAAATTTCACATTTAAACAAGGTTTAACTCAACCCATGATACCTGTGAAAGGGGTGGCTTGTCCATCCCAGGTGGACATGGTTCATCACCATATGGTATCTCAACCTTTAGAAACACAAAAACATTATATTTGAGGTTTCCAGAGAATAAGAAAATCGTTGTGGTGAATTTATCAAAGGTGACACATACCTGTGTATGTAGTACACCAAATGCACATGCTTCCTCTATTGCTACATAAATGGTGGAAACTAACATTGATGCATCTACCAGTGTCGAGGGTATACTATTTAAGTGTAGGAATTGAAAACATCATATAATAAAATATGGAAAAAAAACACAAATCTCTCTCTCTCTCTCTCTCTCTCTCTCTTATATATATATATATGAAGAAAATAGATATGGTCAAGATATTAACCTCCTCAATGAAACTCTCATGTACATTGACCTCCATCAACCCATAACAAATCTTATCGGAACTCGAGCATCTATGAGGGTCACATGAACACCTAATTTGTCGATGTTCCCTCTCCAGGCTACACTTTACTGTAGGGATTGAAGGTACATCCCCTATCCCAACTTCACATGTAGGTACCCCCTACTGAGATATTTCTACAAATCTACCATGCTACACCAGGCTCTGAGTCAAGGATGATATGGATAAATGTGTCTAGGTGATGCCTTTCATGACCAGAGGATGTTGAGAATGGGGGGTTACGCCTTCGCCTAGGACGACGAGGACATAGAATTGGGCCATTCCTAGCATTTTATCTATCTTTTGTGGACCCATGACCCACCCCCTGGAATTCACCAATGTCAAAGTAATTGACATGGTGACCCAACATAAACTCTACCCATATTTTCCTAAGGAAATATAGAGGCACCTCCCTATTATTGTAGGGTGTTTTTTCGAAAACCATAAACAACCTATCCATCCAATTATCCTTAAATTTTTTATGGGTGCACCAATCCATAAAAATGCATCTCTTTGTGACTAGTGCTTGTAGTCCGTTTCTAGGATCAATGAACAATTCTATAAACTTTTGTTTTGTAATGTTCAAGTCTCTCACTTGGTTTTTATCCATGCCAACCCTATAATACTCAAACATCCTAGCCCAGTAATCATAAACGTTGGTTAATTTCCCTTGGGCACTTGCAATGGACGATACAATGGTGTCCAAGGAAGTAGCTAATGAAAATTGGGTGGCCTTTGTAGTACTTCGTAAGTCTTCAACAATAGATCTAAGACACCTCTCTAATTTACATGTATTGCTTGTGGGTCGGGTTTTGGTGTTCCTTCTTGTGGTTGTCTCAAGTTTTGGTTTTCTCCAAGTTACGTGTTAATTATTGCACTGCATTTTAATAATGGAATTTATATAAATTAGGTTCATTTTAAAAATTAACTTAGAAAATTACAAAAAACATGAAATTAAAGAGTTTAAAAAAATAAAAAATAAAAACACAAATTGCATGTAAATAAATAACTAGAATACCTCAGAGATGGTGTCAAGATCATGTGGACACCTCGTCAACAAATCCCAGGGATTTAATTCGCTCAATGAACTCTCAAATGCACTGTGTGGTAGGTAGAATAGATTAAAAAAGGGTTGCGAGCCCTTTTAATTGGGCCCAACAGGAACATGCATGCATTCCTAGAGCATGCGCACCTTCCAATTGAGGATTCGATGTGGCATCCTAGGTGGCGGTTCATGGTTTGTCGAGCATGTCACATCAGGAATGTGCGTGCATTATTAAGAATGTGCACATGTTTCGTCTTGAGCGTGTTCATGCTCAATCCGTTGCCACTTTTTTTTTCCATCAACTTCGTGTGAGCACCTTAATGTTAAGACCGTTGTAGCCTACACTAATGCAAGGCATTGTAATTTCAAGGAAATAATGACTTTCATAATTTAAAAAATATATAAGATTAATATGATAAAATTTGAAAAAATACCCCACACTAGAACAATGGATTCTCTACAATTATACACCTTTTTTTAAGGAAAATCCATCATTAATGTATTCAACACCAACACTAACGAAAACATATACATTATATTTTGCTTGAAAGATAACTTACCACCGTTAGAAAAACTAAAACTTCACATAGTTATTCACAAATTCTATAAATAAAAATTATATATTTGAAAAGATAATTCAATTTCCTACATTTCATGCTTTTCCACCATATTCAAAATCATTGTAAAAGTACCTTTAATAATCCCTCCAAGTTAAAAAATTGTTGTTTTCCATGTTTCCATTGCCACTAACGCATCATGAGAGACCAACATTAGCTTACACCAACCCCAATGTATATATTTGTTTGAAACGTTTATTTTCCTCATTGTTTTTTGTGTCCAATTGGAAGTTATATATTTCTTCCTAACCTTCAATTTACCTATCATTACTACTAATACTTCCATTTGTCTTCCTACCCTTCCATTTATATACAATTCTCGGCTGACACTTCATTGTTTGAGTTTTTACTCTTTTTGGATTCTACTATCCTCTTTAAAATGAAGGTTATTAATTCCTCATTTACTACTTTAGTGCTAATAAGTGAAGAAGATCAATCATTAAGACACATAATCCATAACTTTCTAGTGGGATAGCTAGCGATTTAAGTAAGGATTTATTTCCAACCTTAATATTTTTTGTTTTTGTAAATCTATTCTATTGACAATGCAAAAATTGAGGTTACGGTTCCCACATGATTATAGTTAATCATCACACAAATTAATGCACAAATATCTGAACATTAGAATACAATAGATTAATCACGAATTGTAATTGTTGGTACAATTTATCTTTGTATTCTTACATGTTTCTATTCATTCTACATTAGATGACTCAACTAATTGAACAATAAAATTTTAAAATTCATTCATGAGTTCCCCACAATTCTTTAGGCTTACACATACTATCCTTGTTATTCAAGGTAATTATGCATATACATCTAAACCTTCCCTTTACTAGATGGTGGGCACATAATGATAACCCTATGAGAGTCCTCTGAAAACACCTCCACCCTCGCTCATTCCTCCACTTTCATTGGGAACCTTCTCGATGCTTATTGTGATCATTAGTATTATTGAGAGCCTTTTGCATGCTTTTGTAGGCCATAATTCTCTATTTCTCTACATTGGGTGAAATAATTCATGTATACCATTTAGAGTTAATCATCTAGCACCCTCACCCCAACGGTTAAGCTAAAAAAAGTTCTTATACTGTTGATGTTTTATTTGATATCATTTCTCTTGTAATTACATTGTAGTTGAATTTCATAAAAATTTAGAAGTTTCTTAATGAATAAATAGGATTTTCTAACAATGAAAACAATTTTTTCATTCTCTACATCTAGTTGGACATCTCTTCTTACAGTGAGTCTTTCCTTCTATTTAGTTTTATTCTTGAAACTTCTTTTGGTTTTGGTTTTGGTTTTGTTGTAATATTGATATAAATTTTATAACAACCATACTACTATTGAATACAAACATATAACCCCATTTTAAGTTTTAACACAATCATCGGCACTTGCTTTGAACTTTTTCAAGAAATCAACTCAAGAGAATAACCTAGAAGAAGAATCTAGAGAATGAGAATTTCTAATTACAACCCTGGTCATTGCTTATAGAGTGATTGGTTGCCACTTTGCCACTACAAATAGGATTCAACGACTGCAAGTGAAATCCAATGATGACTATAAAATATCCATCTAGTCATGAAGGTCTCTTCGAGCCTATCCTTGAATCTATTGAACGACATTAAATTTAATTTCTTCCGTTTTCATACAAAAATATAGTAAATGTCATAATTGAGCTTGTGTTGGCTATTTTAACGTATTGCAAGATTTTTTAACTGGAAGCCTATGTCATTCTATGTGGTATTTTTATGTCTGGGATTGTATTCACATTAAATCACCAGAAACCATTATTGATTCAAAAGTGTGCCCTAAACCATTATTGATTCAAAAGTGTGCCTTAAACCATTATTGATACACGTGGGAAGGAAACTTATTGATTCAAAAGCGTGACTTAAACCATTATTGTTACATGCGGGGCAGGAAACTTTCATTCATTCCTTTTGAATCTCTCACATCACGAGCCTTCCGATGCCAACCTTCCTCAGTTTGTTCATCCATGTATGAAAAGGTTGAAGTAAAAGCTAATATTAACCTATTTTTCCATAATTTTATACTTAATTATTTGGATAGGTGTATATCTATCKGAAATAGCCATATTTAATGGTATTATTTTAATAGTAGTATTTTATACTTACCTATTTYAATAGGTGTATATTTATCAGAAATAATAATATTTAATGATATTATTACTCTAAAGGTGTACACCTATTGATAATAGGCAGATTTAATAGGGGTTTAGTGTTTAATAAGTTTTYTATGGACAGWATTAAATATGGCTGGAATATTCTTAATAGTCACACAAAATAAATGGCTGTGATTTCAATTATTAACTTCCTAGTTATTATAAAAGACATCCGTTTATGTGTTTACTTTTTTACATTTACCTAATCATATTTAAAAATTATTTTGATAGCTAACTGATTATCACATAAGTAATTAACAGAAATTAAAATATTAACACCAGATAAATAAAGTGCAACAGTTTATTTGGTAATCAACAATAAAATTTAATATATTCTTTTAAGAATTTGTTTCATCTTATAACTTTTAATCGTTAACCAGCAGCTATTTAGCTGCTGYGCTAGTTTTAATTAAAACTAAGTTTTTAATGGACAAGATTTAATATGTTTTTGGATATTTTCATCATCCCATTGAATAAAAGACTGTGATTGCAAATAATAACTTTCGTGCATGACAAAATATAATCATTTTTTATTAAAAAAATTGATTAACTTAATTATGGTAATAACTGTGAGTGTGATTACAACTATTAACTTCCGTGCATGACAAAATATAGTCATTTTTCATTTAAAAGATTGATTAACTTGATTATCGTAATAACGGTGGATCATGTTATTAATGCAGACTTTACTGTGTGATGAGTGGTTGAAGTTTTTAACTGCATTTTTTTTTATTGTTACCAGTTTTTTCATGGGCGCTTCCGTTCTTAACCAGGTAGGCATGTAATCCGTTACAGGAAAGAAGAGAGACACAATACAACATGGGTTGTTTCAGTATCTAACACCGATAATTGATCATCAAACAACTGAAACAATATTCGTGTTGATGAATCCTCCATTCTTGCGCCATCAATGGTACAACAGCTGCAACTACCAAAATCTAAGTCTATTGACTGCTCAAAAATATCGAAGGTGACCAAGATATGCAACAAAACCGAACCTGGAAGGAGGGTTTATATTGATTTTAGATCTTTCTGTCAATGTTAACTAGAGCTCTCTGAAAATCCGCAAAAGATATTTGCCATGGTGAGATTTCAATAAGGTTTGAAAAGACCATGCTATTATTTTTTGCTGTATTGTATTGTGAAACGATCCCTCAGCATATATATTTTGTAAGCCTTTTAATATGCATCATTTGACTATGTATAGATTATTTTTAGTTATATTGTTGGTTAAGACAGACACTCGAGGTATGATCGAGAACACATGCAGGATTATAATTGATAAACGTTTCTTCAAATTTCGATGTTAGGGCTTTAGGGATAGATATACACACTGCATCTATTAAAGCAATTTATTTATTTTAACACTGTAATGAAATTAACAGCTGGTATTTCTTCATATTCATTTAACTGCTTATGAACTTCGCACTTAAATTTAACTTTACCGGAGTTGTAAAACTAAGTTCTTCTTTTCCCTTTTTATTGAATGTCAAACCCACTATCATATGCAGTGATGACCTGATTCAGATTTTTCATATCTAATAATTTAATGTTTTGTATTTTACTGAGATTTGTGAACAACAAAAATAATTTAAGTTGTGTTGTAAAATAAACCTGTAGTTTTTCACTAGAATAATCATGTTATGTATGTTTTTATGTATGTATGAGGCTTGGATTCAACATCATTCTCTCATTAATATGAAAATTTAATTTATTTTATTTTTATTGATCCATTAGTATTGTAATGAGTAGAAGGAAAAAATGGTTATTTTTGTTAGAACCTTATAATGTTTATCTTATTTTGTTTTGATACAATGAGTCAATGTTTTTTTTATAAAGTTTATATAATAAATTTGACCTAAATTGCTCCTTCCTTTTACTATCATAACCTATCAATCTTCATCACCCACAAATTATCACCAATCAACCTTCATCATCAGCCATAAATTATGTGAATTATGTGACTATGCTAATATTAAATTCATTGGATCCCTCGGATGGGGTGCCATGTCGCAAACCGGAGCCACGCGAGATAACGTTGGGACGCAGTATTAATGCATCCACCGGCGACCATCCACTCAGTCATTAACCCACCATGGATCGATGCAGCCATACCCAGGCGATGAGCCCCTTCGCTCAAGTGAACAGTATTGGGCATGAGCGCACTCAGCAGCAAGCCTTAATGGCTATGGCGGTCGCGGTTTCCCTCCTCCTTATCACAAGCATTGACAGAACAAAGCGACATTCACCCATCGCAGCATTCATTCCACCGGAGCAGCAGCAGTTCATTCCACCGGAGCAGTAGTTTGAGGTCCCGTTGAAGCTCTAGAGCAGAGCATTCCATTCGCAAGGAACCTTGGTCATCTCTAGGGTCTCCACCATGCCCAGAGCAAGAGGAAAGCCGCGTAGGGGTGCCGCTTGGTACACGGCCGAATCTCAACGCCATAGACAGAAGAAGTTTGAGCAGGCACTGGCCATGGCGTCCATCCGAAGGCGCAAGAAACCACGAACGCCTCCAATGGAATACGTGGAAGAGATTCCCTTGGAGGACGCCATGCAGAGCTATCCCAAGCTCCCTCTATTCACAATCTCGGACAATTGGAATCCACCCACAGAGTTTGGCTCCGACGACAAGTCTCCGCCTACGGGCAATCCGCTTGGTCCCAAAGCCAACAGCGCAGAGGAGCATTTCACCACTTGTTATGTAGAAGAAGAGACCCCGTCCCGTATCCAGGGAAACAGAGACTCACCACCTAGTGCACCTATGGAGGCAGCGACCCAGTTTTCCAACCGACCGACACATGCAAGTGATGGCGCAACAGAGCCCATTCCCCCAGCTTCCGTCGACAGCCACTGACAGGAACAACGCCTCTTCACCGACTCGGGGTACCTCACTCTCATCTTCGAGCTGAGGAGTTTGTTGGATGACCAGGTCTTTCGCCTCACCTGAATTGATCAACGACTCGACATGCTTTTCGCTGCTCACTCCAGAACTCTTCCAAAGCGACAATGCCCAACGTGCACGCAGGCCTACGCGCTTCCAGCAGGTTGGCGACAGCACGGGGACGAGGACGAGTGCACAGGCTAAAAGGTTCAATGATGTTCTTGGTTAGGAATTTCTTTTTCTGTTTCTGAACTAAGCTTCAGCCCAGTTAGTTCTTAGTTTTCTTATAACTAGTTTATGGCATACAGTTTAAACTTAATGGGTGGCAGTCCTGGTTTCCTTTGGGCAGGACGGAACACTGTTAATTTTGTTCGTTGGGAAACACATGGCACAGGATGCCCAACTGTCTTGATTTCCTGTTTAGGCTGGACAGCTAGCATCGCAAACAGTCATTGTAACTTGATTATGCTAATATAACAGGTCCTATCCTTTTTTACTTGAAAAAAAAAAATATTAAATTCATTGGATCTCAATAGCAATGAGTCAATGTTTTTATTTATAAAGTTTATATAACAAATTTGACCTAAATTGCTCCTTTCTTCTACTATCATAACCTATCAATCTTCATCAACCACAAATTATCACCAATCAACCTTCATCATCAGCCACAAATTATGTGACTGTGCTAGTATTAAATTCATTTTGATCTCAATAGCAATGCATAGCAATCAAGGGTTTTAAAAAAATTTGTTTTTACCACCCATGCCAGCTATGTGCAGCTATGTGCAGGGCTTTGGGTTTCATAAGGTGGTTCTTAAAAGAAAAAAAAAACATTTAACAACAAAGGTGGTTTTTAAAAGAAGAAAATAACATTAGACAATATGGATTTCTATGATTTATTAAATTTGTTTTTTATGTTTGTAAAATGAAGATGAATTAAAATTGATTTAATTAGAATAATAAAAAACAAAAAACATCACAATAAAATAATAAAACAAAATGTTTTAGATTTACATTAACATTGTTTTTAATTAGAATAATAAAAAACAAAAACCATCACAATAAAATAATAAAACAAAATGTTTTAGATTTACATTAACATTGTGTTGTACTTTGAAAATACATTTATAACTATTTTTTAAACAATTTGTTTTTGCAACTCGTACTATTATTATTATGAGAAAACAATAACGGTGATGACATGTTTTTATTTATTATTAATTTTTTTGTACGGACATCATTTGAGAGACTTTGTTCATAATGAAAATGGGGCCACATTAGGTAGACATTGAATAGGTACCAAGATAATAATATTCATTGTAAGTGTAAATCCTAATAGGTTTATCAAATAGTATAAGGGTTAATCTAAGAAGTGATTTGATGTGTATAATCATGATCAAAATTAACACATTCCTATTCAACTTTTGAGTGAGACATATTGGTCTAGTATATCCACAAGTTAACTAGGGATATCATCCATGAATGTGGAAAAGTATCCTTTAGGATTCTTCATGAAATTTTCCTTGGAAAAAAATGTAAGAGTTTAATTCAATCAATTGTCGCCAATGTTGTTGGGAGTTTGGATAGTTTTGTGCTAGCAAGTTCCTAATTTGAATCCCCCTAGGTGAGACATACAAGTCTACGTTGATGGGTTTACTAGGGATCCCATCCATTAATGTGGGGAACCATCCCTTGGGTTTCACTCTGAGGTTTTCCTTGGAAAAATATCATGTTGAAGTTAACCCCGAGATTGGATTAGCTCAATCATTGAACCATCCTCTCAAGGCATGTTTCTGACAAGGAAGCCATAGGTCACAAATTCAAATTTGGTTGAATTCCTCAGGGTTATCATTCGTTATTGCATCTAATGCTCATGTTTCCCTCCATATATATTTTATGGAAGAGAAGAGAATCCCAGGAGGTTGAACCCTTAAAAAAATGTTGAAATCCCCTATTCCAACACCTAGGTATCTTGTTATCTAGTGATTTCTTTATTGCAAATCGAATTAACAGCTCAAAAAAAAAATACATTCTTGAAATATTCAACTCAATAAATCTACCGAAAGAAAAAACTAGAAACCAAAACATGCACACATAAAGACCAATAGTTTTTGGTAGATACCCTTGGAAAACCCTCAGGGGGAAAACCAGTGCTAAGAATGATTTTATTATAATAAAATTAGGGCTCTCATAATAGGGATAATGGATCAATGAGAGAAATACAACTGCAGATAAACTTGAAAATTTTTGATATGTTGTATGACCCAGATATGCACTTTTTTTTAGATGTATGCACCTATTCTTAAGCATTCCCACATATACACTCCTGTCTCCACTAGTGCCCTCATACACATATGGAAATCCTATATGAAAAACTTCATACGATACAACTCTTCCCTATGGATTCACTTGATTGAAACTCACTTGTGGCAGCCTCTGTTCTCTCTTCTCAGTGACCTGATCTCTAGATGGAAGTCCTTCTCCACCTATCCAAGATCTCCTTGAATCACAGTCCTTCGTGATCCAACCCTCTCTGTGTCGACTCTCTCAACAAAAATCCTTCCAAGTGTAATAAAAATTCCTTCTTTGCTTCTACACTCTCCAAAGACTCCACACTAGCAAAAGTGCTTCTTTGTTATCCTTATGTGTAAGTGTCTTCTCTTTTAACATATCCTTGTTTTTTATAATCTTGAGTTATAATCTAACCCTAATATGCAAAGTGATTGATGGTTGAGATTACTTCTCACTTCACTTGAGATTAATGCTAAGATTACATGCTAACTACTTTTATAATTTTCCTTAAATAACTCAATTAATTAACCAATTAATTAATAAAATCAATTTACTTTAATAATTCATTTTATTAAGGTAAATTCAAGAGTAGAAGGCTTTGGATGAATTTCGCATGCTAGACACCAAGTCTATGCAGAAATACATGTCCAATACTCCATGCACCAACACTCTCTCTTAGCAAGGTTTGGGTATTTCCCAAAGAGCCACCTAGAATTGGTTCTCCCTTCAATCCTGGCACGTTGTCGAGCACATCATCCTACCCATTGACATCCCTCCAACCTTGTTGATCAACTTCTTCTTGAACACTGGAAGTGTCAGAATTGATGAAACTACATATCAATGCCACGAAGTTTGAAAACTTCATCGAAGGCTTGCTCTCCCTCAATGTGCTCCTAGAATCCTCCTGATCTTGAGCATCCATCAATGTCATATCATACCAACTTGGTATCCTCATAGGAATGGAAGGGGCTAACTCCCTCTTCCCCTCTGAAGGTTGGCTACCCACATTGGAACTTTGCGAGCTCTACTCATCATTTAGGTGTTCTCCCTTCAAATCCTTCTACTCCTCATCCTATGCCACTAACATCAATTCATTATACATAATCCCCTTGGATCCTCTTACAAGATAGCCCCAAAACCTATATAACTTTCCCTCTCTGACACCAGTGATGGCTGTTGTTTTAGCTTTATCTCCCTCTAAACATATGAGTACTTTCCCTCTATGAAAATTCATGGAAAAAACCATGTCCTCCAAAATTGAAACTGAGAGCAAGTTCATCTTCAGTTCCGGTACATGCAATACATTTTTCATCTGCAGAAACCCTTCTGAATCCAGCTGGAACCTCACTGTCCCAACTCCCTCTACACCATACTTGGCAAGAGTGGCAAGCTCCACATGCATATCTAATTCTATCTCTGACTAACTCGTGAACAACTCATGTTTCCCCATCATATGATGAGAAGCACCACTGTCCAAGTACCAAGCACTCCTTGAGTTGATGTTGGAAGAGAGGCATGAGAACATTGAGAATTCCTTCTCAAACTTTGCTACAAACACATCTAGTTGTGTCTCTACTGATGTTGTTGTCTGCGTCTTCCATTGCTCCTCCTTCTCTGGACATTATGATGCATAGTTCCCATACTTGTGGCATGTGAAGCACTTGATTTTACTCAAGTTATTCTTACCTAGTTGTGAGGTTGACTCCTCACTGTTACCCTTGGAACCCTTTCCTTTCTCCTTCCTTGTCTTACTGACAAGGCCCGAGTTCTCCTCCTATTCATCTTCCTTCTTTCCTGCTTTAGACTCCTCCCGAGTCTCTTCCTAGATGTAATCATCCCAAATCCTCTGCCAATCTAGGAGATTTTCCTGAGCACAAACTCATTTGAAAGATGCTTTCCAAGAATTGGGAAGATCAATTAATGCCATATTCACAAGATTTGTGTCCTTCATTTTCTCTCCTATGCCTGCAAGTTGATCACACACATGTGTGATCATCATGAGATAGTTGGTAACATTATCAGATCTATACATCTGCATCGATCTGATTTTATTCCTTAAGACCATATTCCTATTCATGTTTTTTCTCTAGAGTAAACTTACCAAGGAATCAAACATCTATTTGGTTTCCTTCTTCTCGGATAGATGAGGAATCAAATGATCCTTTACTGAATCTAGGACTAACCTCTCTTCTTTGATCTCCTTATTTTTGTGAACTTCCAAATCTTCTCAACCTGTCGGTGGAGAAACTACTTTGTCCACTAACTCCCAAAGGTCATACTCCTTCAATGCCAAAGTTACTCTTTCTTTCCAAGAGAAGAAGTTGGATTCTATGTCCAATATTTATTCAACTCTCAAAGGTTCTAATTCCATCTTTAAGACCTAATAAACTACCATGGAAAATAACCTGTTGTTGGAAACTGCCCCTGTACTGACTCGGATAAACATGTACTTTCCTGTCACAACTGAACCCCCATGTATGTATGCGCATGTGCTTACTATTGCCTGCATATATGCGCCTATTTCCAAATAGACCTGCATATGTACGTGTCCATCCCCTCTGTAACCCCATGTACAACTCCGTGAAAAACCCTAGTTCTTCCTGAATATGACTATTCCCCTGAAATATGTCATTTGATTTCATCGTGCTAGTTATGAATCTCCTAAGATCTCTTGTAGATATAATAGATCTTCTATCAACTACTATGGATCTAAGATCTAGCTTCCCTTCAGAGCATGTGCTTTGATACAATATTGAAGTCCCCTTACTCTAGCACCTAGGTGTCTTGTTATTTAATGATTTCCTTACTGCATATCAGATTAACAACTCACAAAACAAAAATACACTCTTGAAATATTCAACTCAATAAATCTAGCAGAAGAAAAAAACTAGAAACCAAATCATGCACACGTAAACACCAATATTTTTGGGTAGATACTCCTAGAAAAAACCTCAGAGGGAAAACCAGTGCTAAGAATGATTTTATTATGCTAAAATCATGGATAATGGCCCACTGAGAGAAATATAACTACAAACAAACCTGTAAAAGTCTAATATATTGTACGACCCAGATATACACGCTTTTCATGATGTACACACATGTCCTTAACAACACATGTGTATACGCATCTATCTCCACTAGCGCTCGTGTACATGTACGTAAATCCTGTACGAAAAACTCTATACAACACAACTCTTCCACGTGGCGTCGCTTGACTGAAACCCACTTGCGACAACCTTTGTTCTCTCTTCTCAATGATATGATCTCTAGATGGAATTCCTTCTCCACCTATCCAAGATCTCCTTGAATCACAGCCCTTTGTGATCCAACCCTCTCTGTGTCGACTCTCTCAACACAAATCCTATCAAGTGTAAGAAAAAATACTTCTTTGCTTCTACACTCTCCAAAGACTCCACACTAGCAAAAGTCCTTCTTTGCTATATTTTTGTTTAAGTGTCTTCTCCTTTACCCTAGCCTTGCTTTTATAATCTTGAGTTATAAGCTAACCCTAATATCGAGAGTGATTTACAGTTGAGATAACTTCTCACTTCACTTGATATTAATGCTAAGATTACATGTTAACTACTTTTAGCATTTTCCTTAAATAACTCAATTAATTAAATAATAAATTAATAAAAGCAATTTACTTTAATAATTCCTTTAATTAAAGTAAATTAAAGTGTAGAAAGCTTTGGATGACTTCCGCATGCTAGACACCAATCTTATGTGGAAATAATTGTCCCATGCTATATGCATTGACAAAAAAGTATGCGGTGAAGTAGTTATATAATAATATGGTATATGATGACTAATTGTTAAGGCAATGCA
Organism: Picea glauca; assembly: GCA_000966675.3. Taxonomy (NCBI): domain Eukaryota; kingdom Viridiplantae; phylum Streptophyta; class Pinopsida; order Pinales; family Pinaceae; genus Picea; species Picea glauca. The sequence continues at coordinate 371,087 of JZKD02S2305674.1, forward strand.
ACATGTCCAACCTTACGTATATGCATAAGGATGCAATTATATAAAAATATAGTGTATGATGATTTAATTGCTAATTTATCTTTTATTTTATTTT
>JZKD02S2305674.1:376809-387260 GCA_000966675.3 Picea glauca
TTTACTTTTTCCATCTAATTATCACGAAGCAATTCCATGGCAGACTGTACGAGGGATGAAATGGGGAGTCGATGCCGGCTCAATCCCACACTGCCAGAGAAGGTACTTTAACTCTCCATCTCCGACGTCGTCTCCATAACTCCCTCCAAAGCTCCCTTCAATTCTATTCTCATTTGCATGCTCAAACTGCTTAATACTGCAACCCTGTCCATCCCCAAAACACCGATCAGAAGCTCGATGCTAAATCTTCTAATACTAGGAACATCGTTTGATGGACGCGGCTGCCTCCCGAAAACCTTTTCAAGTTCCAAAACCAGCGAACTCTTTTTTACACCGCTTGAATCCTCGAACAGACAATCGAAATCCGATTTGGTTATGAACTTGAAGATCTGAGCAGCAAGTCCTATTGCTGCTTCCTGATGCTCGCCTCGTTTCTCCATCACAAACTTCAAAACCTGACCCCCCCAAAAAACAAGAAGTTAATCTATCGGATGAAATTGTTTTCAGATCGAGCAGCAGTGTAAGACTGTAATTTTAAAATGAAATTCTACTAATTGAATACACTCTTCTACCTGCGCTGCCATTGCAGTGATTTTCCTCAATTCAAAGTAATCTGGCTCTGCGTATGCGTACAGATTCCGAAGAATTCTGGCTACATGAAAACCCTGAACCGGGTCGTCCAGCACAGAGATCAGGTTCGAAATCAAATTCGGGTGATCGGGCAGCTTAATGCTCATTATCCTTCGACAGTTTTGTTTATTCTCCAGTGAAAGAAGAGCCAGGGCTTCTCCTGCCTTGGTCACGAGCTCCCTCGTTTCATCGTCGCACGATCCACTTATAACATTAATATTAATCCTCTCCATGTAAAACACAGAGAAGGGACTCCGCAAAACTCCGCCAGTTCCGCCGATTCTCTCTCGGCCCTCTTCTTCGAGAGCAAGACTCGTCAATGTGTCGATGGCTAGGATTTGCAGACTATACGTCGTTATTTCTCTGTAATGAAGAACGTCTCTTAGATTGCTTATGGCGAAGATTATCTCCGAGATCCCTTTCCTTAAGCCCTTCCTGTCGAGCCTGTACTGCTTGCTAGCATTCCCATGAGCTGCAGAGCAAGCTTTGCCGTCTTGATTTGGGATTCGGGTGCGTTGGGATTTAGTTCCGTGAGTCCTATAATTTTGGGAAGTAGCCCTCTGCTGCTTCCGGTCTTCGCGCAGTTGTCGTGTTCGTTGGCCAAACTTTTCGGTATCCGCATCCCAAGCAGGCTGAAAACCGAGTAATTATATGCATCCCCATATTGCTTCGAATGGATTTCAATCTGTTTGTTATCGTAAAGCAGAGAGGCTATGGATTCCATGGACCCAGCGATGGCCGTACTCATAAGTTTACTTAATTTTATGCACAATCGTGGAGTAATACAATAATTTTGTAAATGTGTACTTAATTTTATGCTATATGCACTCGTGCAGCTTTCGGTAGCTTCAAATTGTTTGTTTGTAGCACCTTGTTGTATCACACTATCTATTTTTGTTTTTTCTCTTAAACTTTTTGGATGTAAAGTTTGCAATTTTGTTTTTAAAATAATTTTATCCTATAGAATTTGGGCGAATCATTTTTAAAATAGCTAATCTCTTTTTTGGAAAAACCATGGAAAATTAGTTCATGAGCGAAATTTAGCCCCTAAAATCATTTTATCCTATAGAATTTGGGTGAATCATTTTTAAAATAGCTAATCTCGTTTTTGGAAAAACCATGGAAAATTAGCCCATGAGCAAAATTTAGCCCCTAAAATCATCCCTGGATCACTCATAGTAACCAAAATATACATATAATTAACTTCCTCTGTTGTTTCTAAAAATAATAATATCTTACTTAAATCAATCATAGTAACCAAAATATACATATAATTAACTCTTTTTATTGTTTCTAAAAGGTAATACTATCTTACTTAAATTTCATAAATGTAGATAGGGAACAAGAAATAAATTCTTCCTTAATCTCAACTTCGTAGAGAATACACAATCAATAAATCTTATCTTCATAAATGAGATGATGATCAGTAGTAATCTCAAGTTACCGTGATCACACTTTTATTTGAACCATGAGACTACTGTTATTGTTGTAGGTATCTTAGTTGAAAAATGTTTCCATTAGAAATTCATTCTTGTAATGTCTTAGCATAGAAGACTAAATTGGGCCTAAGAGGATAGGCCTAGTAGAATAATCAAATTGCAACCAATTTATAATTGTTACACTTATTGGTAACATGTTATAACCCTAAATTGCACCATCCATGCTTACCTGGCATCAGGCCAACTCATTGCCCTTCATTGCCAAAGCCATGTTGAACATACTCTTAAAAATCCTCTCAAATCAAGTGAAACGCGCCCTAACTCACTACTGCACGCGTTGGAACGCTGGCAGGCCTACTACTGCACGCGTTGGAACGTTGGCTTGCCCACTACAGCCCGTGTTTACCTAACAAAGCACAAAAACAGGAAAGTTGTCGACGGGACAAAAAACTTTGGGTCAGTTAACTAGAACTCCCAGCCATGCATGGCCGAGAGTTCGTCCAAAACCCTAGCTCCTTCTAGCCTATAAAAGAAGGGGTAGGGGTACTATTTGGAAGAGGAAAAAGATAGCAAAGAAACTATGCCCAATTGTCGAATCCATTTGTCTCAACCCTTTAGCATTTTCTTAAGCCTAAACAGAATTCAAGCAAAACAGTTGGAGGACAAAGAAGAAGAGGAGCCCAGGATCAGGATCGAGGAACGGTGGCCGGTCTCTATCATTATTGTAAGTTGATTCATCTTGAGATTAATAAAGAATACTTTTACCGTCCCAATGCACGAGTGATATATATTTTATTTGATTTATGATTTATCTCTAACCCTTAGGTAGAAGAATAGCATGCATGCGTAGTGTTTTGTATTGATTGCAGGATTGTCTTTGGAAGGAGCAACGAAAGCAAGCGGATAAAGCGCAACGGAGGATCTACATCAAACATCGATAGAAAAAGGTTAGCAGGTCTTTTCCATGCTTGTGTGTGAAAAAGGGTTTTGAGTTTTGGGATGATAGGTTAAAAGTGATTTATTTAGGGTCATTATCTGCATGCAAGTTTAAGCCCTAGCTTGTTAGTCCATAGGGTATTATTTCCCAACAACATAATTTGCGACCATAATGGGGAAGATACTCTTAGGGTTTCCAGATTTAGTTGAGGTTTTTGGGTAGTTTAAAGGATTACATTTTCTGTTTCTTTGTTTGTCTATTTTCTATTAGGTCAAAGCTAGCAGGGAACCCGGTTCTTAATACCAGTTTTTCCTTGACTGTTGCTTGACATTTATTATCGGGGGAGACAGAGGTACACGCGGCCTGCATAAGGCCTGCACACGTGTAACCCGCGCCCTAACCTTCTACAGCCCGCATTTGCACGCTTGTTGTAGTGGTTTCAGTAGCGTGTAGGACTCAGAAAGCTTAAGAGGCAGTCTCCTCTTCCCTGTCATAATTTCACATTCTCAGGGGGCTTTGTGGATCTTTTCTGGGTCTTGCTGGTTCACTGTCTTGTCTCAGTTTGCTTTATTGCGTTTGTTGTCTTTTGCAATTATTTTTTTTTCTTTTCTGTCAGAGAAGAAGCATCCAAGCCTTTAAGAGACCCTGGTTGTCAATACCAGAGGCCTTTTTCAAGTCTGGGCTGCCTGTGTTTTGTTTTGTCTTAACATTTATACAGACCCGCGGCCTGTTCAGGTTTAGCCCGCAGGTACCTGCGCGTTGTTATAGCTCAGCACGCGTTTGCACGCGTGTTGTTTCAGTGACAGTCGCGGGCTTGACTGGTTGTTTTTCAGCTTGGGTGGGGCAGTCATCCCCTCCTGTGGTGAGAAGTGTTCCTCTCAGGGGTGTGAGTCTAGGGCTGCACAGTCAGTAGGTTAGGGCCTCTTACCCTTAGCCTGATTTTTTCTTGGTTGATTGTTGATAGAAAAGATAGAAAAGACAAAAGAAAAAAAAATTGTTTTATGGTTTTTAGACAAGTGTTAGAATCGGTTCTTTCTTGATTGCCTTGGTGCGTCTTTGCTCTGGTTCTTTTGTGATCTGCGCTTTAAGCCAGAATTTTATTTTGTTTTCTTGGTTTTGTGCTTGTCGGCATTTTCCCTTTATTGCTTCATTTTGCAATTAAATAAAAAAAAATTATCTTTTTCATTTTCTTCTTTGTTTGAAGATTGTGTTATTGCATCAGTAGCTAGGAAGAAGTCTTTTTTCATAAGTTGTTTTGCAGTTCATTTAGTGCATAAGTAGCTCGCATAGTTGAAAAGTTGCTGGTTTTTGCATTTTTTGTAAAAGTTTTTGTTTCCAAGCATTTCTTGTTCATTTTGCTTTGAGTCTTTACACACCATCAGTTTCACCTTCATACCTTGTGACGTAAAAAAGCCCATTAAAAGCAACGCAAATTAAAAACTATTAGACTTTTTATTTGTAGGGTTCATACACTAGCTCAGGACTAGGGCCTTGGAATAGGTTGGGGAGTAAATTCTCCAAGGCCACTCAAACTAAACATTGGAATCTGTCATAGGGAGTGTAGAAGTCCAGTTACAGAAAGTTATCTGGGACCCCCTTCTAACACAGGGGCTAAACACGAGGTCGCGTAAGGAAAGGTAGCGGAGATAACCCCTCCAAAGCCAGACCGAACGTAGTGGAGAACACATATCGAGGATTTGTTGAGGGATTCCGTCATTTGCATTTGCCACGGGGTTTCGTGGGTATCGAATCCGTTTGAGGTCCTCATTTGTCTTCCGGACCATTTTCTCTCGATACCCTTGACAGGTTTCGGGCTTGATACCCTGCTCATTGTGGTCTACCCGCCTGGTGAATGTTCGCGTGCTGGAAAACTAGTTGTCAATCTTTTCTAGGGACATACATGGGTGACTGCGAGGGTATACCGTGGTACCTAGGATATACATCGGGCCACGCTTTGCAAAGTATACCCGGAGGGTGCTTCCGTTTTCGAGTTTCACTTGCACCGGTAAGTTGCTCTAGTGTTGGTTGTTGTAACTGTTCTTCAAAATAGTTAGTGTTTGCTTGTCTTATCTCATAGGGGATTTCTTTTAGTGTGTGTTACTGTTTGCACGTGTAGAATACCTTAGCGTGTCATGAATCTTCTCACACAGTGGAGGATTCAGAGCTCCGCCGGTCACGAAGGCTTCTAGGCCTGCCGCCGATTATACTGGAGCCACCCCCGCCACCATTGAGGCGGAAGCTAGACCAACAAGGGTCTTTTGAAGCAACCAGGTTTCCAACCATTGAGCCCGAACAAATCTTGGAGAAATCAACTGCCAATCTTGGTTTGGTTTAAACCCCAACCACTGATACTTGGCCGCAAGTTATTGTGCCAATTCAATTTTCCGAACGCCTGTCAGTGCCTCACACAGCTATGACAACAAACGCTGTTACTTCCTCTAGGAATTCTTCCATTCCCACCACCGTTGCTACCACAGGAGAAGCATCTCCTAACTTGCCGCCGTCGGTCAAGACCACCATGGCCCCGGCCGCAACTACGTCGCAAAGTGGACCGACCCCATCTATCGTGGCGGCCACAAATCCCTTCACACCTAGTGCGACAGGCTCTCCGTTTTCATACGGTATGCCTAATTCAGGAACAAGTCCTGCACTCACTCACTCCACTTTACAGACTTTGGGTCTGGGGGCAGGGAGCTCTAACGCTCCTCTGCAAGGTCAACTTGGGGGCATTCTTGTCCCTTTCAACGCTTTTCCTCACGCTGGAGGTCATATTCCTCCTTCATCCCCTTCGCTTGGTGGTCTGCATCAGCAGTCCGCCGGGCAGCCCGCACACACGAGTTCATTTGGAGCCGGGAGTCAAGGAACACCTGCGCAAACTCAGCCGATAGGTTCGTCACCGTTTTTTTGGAACAAGACGTTTGGTAACAACGCTTTCACACCCACTGTTTTCCCGTCTTGAGGCACTCCCATATTTGGACAGTCTACTCCGGCACAAGGTACTATTCCTACGCCGGGGGCACATATACCAGGACTTTGGAACTCAGGACAAGGATCCATTCCTTCCATTGGAATGTTGTTATGGGGTAATTCTTTCCACAGTCAATGGAACCCCGGACAGACTGCTATGCCTCTCCCAATAGGACCGGCATGGGGTAATCCTTCCCAAAGTCCGTCAAACATGATGAATTCCCTACATCCTATGTCCTTTATGGGGAATCAGCCAATGATGTCTCCACATATGAAAAATCCTTACGTTGGTCAAGGCCATGGTTTCTACCAGAACCCGGGCCAGCAGCCAAACTTTTCCTGGCAACTTGATGCCAGTCAAACTCCAGGACCCTTTTTTCCAGGCTATCAGCAACAACCTAAACTACCATTCTTGGCGACATTACACTTGCCAGATTTGACACGGTTGTTAAATGATCCTATCTGTCATGATCCACGTTGGACTCCTATGCCAACGAAGTTTCCTTCGGACATTCCAAAGTTCGAGGCCAAGCTTAACGAAGATCCAGGTGATCACGTGACTACTTTCCATCTTTGGTGTTCATCTAACTCATTGAAAGATGACTCTGTTCAGTTGCAATTGTTTCAACGCACTCTTATCGGGAGTGCCGCGAAATGGTACATCGAGCTCGATCGCTCACGATATTTTTCTTTCGGCGAACTGGCGATGGCCATCCTTAACCATTTCCAGTTACCTGTGAGATACGACGTTGGCACATAACTGCTTGCTAATTTCGAACAGACGACAGCAGACCATATCTCTGATCATATCCGAGAATGGAGACGTCGAAAGAGTCTAATCAAAGTACCAGTCCCACCCGCATTCCTGCTGGAGTGGTTCCTTAAGTCTTTAGTACCGCAGTTATCCAAAGACGTAGCAACTTCTGGGGTTTTCTCCGAAGAAGATGCCATCATGAGGGCTCAACAGTTTGAGCTTATCTATTCTTAGTCTGGTTTATTATACAACATCCTTCCGGATGCACCACGATCGATACTGGATAAAACTAGACAGAGAGCTGGACCACATACCGATGGTATTGTTGGTTCAGCCCAAACCAAGCCCGCTGAGCAATTGACAAAACAATTGCAACAATTATCTATCCAACACTCAGCGGCCAACCAGACTACTTCTTTGGCTGCTCCTCCTACCCAAACATCGGAAGTACACTTCGTGCAGACGACTAACTCAAAGGCCACCCAACAGCTTGAAGGGAAGAAAAAACAACGCAAGAAGGGTAAGGGGGATAAAAAACCCACTGATAATGATGGCGATGGCACTACGGAAAAAAGGAAGGCAAGGTATCTGTGCAACTTATGTGCGGAAGACCACCCTACCCATCTGTGTCCTCGACTTGCGGAGGCCCAAAAGTTTGTCACACATCAACAACAAGCCGTGTTGACTAATCCCTTTTAGCATGGGCAAAATTTAACTCAAGCCTCTACAAGTGCCGAAGGGGGCAGCCAGGAAATCTGCCCCCCTCTAAACAATTTCTCATCCGCGAACGTATATATGGTTAGGGTTGATGCTTTAATAACGACTAGAGCGCACGACTATAGTAAACCAAGCGCCTCTGAGAAGGGAAAAGAAGCCGAACTCCCATCTCTTCCTCTACAGATTGAGAAGACGTTGGGAGAAACAATGACACCCATTCCAAAAGGTGCGTTTAAGAAAGATTCTCACAATCCAAACGCAAGGGCCGCCCAGAATTACTCTGTGGTGGAAGATTTATCCCAAACCCCTTGTGCTATGTCCGCTTTGGAGGTCCTCCAAAGTCGCCCTGCTCAGAGAAAAGCCTTGTTGATTGGTTTAGGCTCTACTGAGACTTGTAACTTGGGTACCATCATGCTAGATACAATTGACTTAAAACCTCGTCTGTTGTACCATGTAGCATTTCAGATAGTAGTGGCTCATCCCACAAAAACTTTTACGCACAATATCTTTCGCACGGTGGTTGATGAGGGCACCTCGACATGCGTTATGTCGTTAGCATGCTGGAAATCCATTGGTCAGCCCGAGTTGTCTTCATCACCTACTCTCCTCACTGCGTTCGACAGTCGTTCATTTAGACCACATGAAATCATTCCTTCTTTCCCTGTGCAGTTAGGAGGGAAGACCGTGTGCGTCGAAGTAGAGGTAGTCGATGCCCCCCTTGACTACAATCTCTTGTTAGGTCATAGTTGGACTTATGCTATGCAAGCTGTGGTTGCTACAGTTTTTCGAGTCTTGTTATTTCCGCATGAAGGCCGGATAGTGACCATTGATCAATTATCCTTCTCTAGACCTGAGCCAGCTTTGGGGGCATCCACAGTTCCCATGATAGATAATCCTCAACCAGGTGTCGTTAACGTAGGAGTTAGTTTGTGCCCATCTTTGATGGGTACCTTCGATTATCCACCTCCTCACGATGACGTCAAATTTATATCGAATCACCACAAGGCTGAGATTTTTCACGTTTCGTCGTTCCGCACGACTTACTTTGAGGATCCGTGGATTCTTCCTTCCCCATTAGCCACGATGGATGAGACAGGGCACTTCGGCATGTCCATGCCCTTGTCGGCTACTGAAGTAGCGTACTCTTTAGTCCAGCAAGCTTCAGCTAACCCTGATACGACTCCCGCACAAGAGTTGGATCCACCTCTAGAGCCTATCTGGGCTCAGGGTTCTCTCACCAACACCGATTCGTTAGACTTAGTCTTTCCTTCTGACGAAGCAGTAATCGAAGCAATGACTAGTCCAGACAAACCTTGGGACGATCTTCATCACAGATCATATTTCCTCCCAAATTTAAGTCGAATCGAAGCAGGAGAATTCACCGTGACTATGACTGGAGATAGATCTTGTCATACTAATCCCTTAGCTACACACAAGATCTATGCTGAGGGCAATATGGAAACCATTACTGAAATGATACCTATCAATATCTCCAGAACCCCTGGTGTCATAGACAATGTTTTCGTCGGAGCATACAGCTCTCCCGAGGAGATGCTAGGCATCGACCCACAAAGTGTCGATCATGAGCTAACTTTGTCGTTTTTCAAGCTCGCTTTGAGATCCGAAAGCAACATCCGATGAGACTGCATTTATGCTTTTCGATCTCGTTCGGATTAACTGAGAAAAGTAACCATTATGGAGTCTTCTTTAAGCCCTTTTCAGAATCCTTAAAGATGGAAAGATTGTCGAGTGACCTTGTTTCTTCACACTCGTTAAATTGGTCCAGAAGAACGTTCCTTAAACGGGTCTCCTTTTAAGCCCTTTTCAGACCCTCTAAACATGAAAAGATTGCCGAGCGATCTTGTGGCCTTTCACGCTCGTTAAACTGAAATTTGAAGTCACGTCTGTCTGGCGGTAATTTACCCCTTTTTCGGTTTGGACGGTCAATTGTACGAACAAAGGAACACTCTATTGAATTCTCATTCTTTAGAAGAGTATCCTCAGGGAAAATTTTATTCCTTTTTCGGGCCTGAGGGACTAAATCTACAAAAAAGAAACCCCCCCGGAGTCCATAGTTAAGCTCTTTTCAGAGTCCCTAAAATTGAAAAGATCGCTGAGTGACCTTATTCTTTCACACTCGTTAAAATGGTCCAAAAGAACATTCCTGACGGAATCCATAGTTAAGATTTTTTCAGACTCCTTAAAATTGAAAAAATAGCCGAGTGATCTTGTCCTTTTCACACTCGTTAAAATGGTTTTGAATTGACGTTTAATCGGTGCTAGTTTATCCCTTTTTCGAACCGACTAGACTATTGACGAAAAAGGTACCCCAATGGAGTTTCCTTTTATGCTTTTTCAGACTCTCTAAATATGAAAAACCACCGAGCTTACCTTCTCTGGGCTCGTTAAACTTACATCGAAGGACGTTACCATTGTGTGTTCTATCAACCGCATTTGCATCATTTACCCATCAACCTAGTAACAGTTTTCCTTTACGTCTTAACACCTTTGGCCAATGGAGGATTTTTCCCGAGTATCATTTCCTAGAACATCAGTCTTGTCCTTGTGCCTTGAGCTTGTATGTTTGATGTGCTCGTTCCTCCATTGTAACGTAATATTCCTTTATTCTTTTTCAAAATCATCAAAAAGAACAAAAAAAATCAAATATACCCCAAAAAGAGGATGGGAAAAGTATTTTCTTTATTGTCAGCATCATGAGTCGCCCTTGGATAAAGCACATCTGTCCGTTTGATTCATCAGACTTTGGGATGTAGTACGACCTTAGGAAGCTTTGTTCGCTATATTGAGTTGTGTCCTCCACCGTTTGGTTACTCTTCCAAACATATGGAGATTTTACGTTACCTCCTGCTTCGTAGACTTATGATTAACATATATGTTGCCTGAGTCTGATCACTTGTCATGCTATTGTCCAAGGGAAGTTTGTTACTAAGCCTGAGTCGGCCCCTCTGCAATATGTCTCTTGTTCGCATACCCGGCCATCCTGAAC
>JZKD02S2305675.1:15439-33524 GCA_000966675.3 Picea glauca
TCCCACACTCAAGAATATCATGCAACTAGATTGGTTGAATGTATCTAACCCCTCCAACAACAAGTTCATGACATCCTTCAACAAGCTAAGCAGGAAAACTTCTTCAGCAAGGAAAACAATTCACCAAGGTTTATATTTAGAAAAATCTCCCATGAAACTTGATGCAATGGAGACCATTTATTAGTAAGGGGGCAGGATTGATATAGGTGGATATCAGTGGCCACCCACCTATTCCACTGGATCAAAATATAGTTTTTCACCTTAAAAACGTTTCTATAGTTTTTCTGGTTCCAAAATTCTAGGGTCGTTTTGAGGCCGTAAACGATATTTTTTTGATGTTTGGGGGCCCAAGAATGTAATATTCCGGATATAAAAAGTATGAAAAACATAAATGAAATGTTATAAATAACATATGAACAACAATATAACCAAAACAACAACACAATAATACCAAAATGATACCAGAATAACACCAGAAAGAGCACTTTGATTACTGAGAGAAATGTTCACTTGCCTCTTCAAGGGGGAAACCTCCATTCGATTAGAGCTCTATTAAAATAGTATCCAAGAAAAAAGTTCTCATACCCTTGAATCCTATTTATAGTAAATATGTGTATCAAAATAACCATCTAGAGAAATATCCTTCTAGAAGTAGAAGATTCTATTAGGTCTTCTTACATTGGACTTATTCTTCCTTATTGATAGGCCTTATTAATATTGACCTTTATTACATCAAAATATATTATTCTACCTATGTGAGGGGTTAGGTCCCTAACATGTCGTCCCACTTAAAAAAATCCTTTCCCTCACAACTTGAGATGTGGAAATTGTTGTAGAATGGTAGTTGGTTCCCAAGTGGCATCTATTGGAGTTGTATCTTTCCACTGGACTAACACTTCCTTGATGGTTCGCTGACGTAGACGACGCTCACACTGGTCCAAAACTGCTTGTGTCTATAGCTAAATGGATCCTTATTCATCCAACTTGGGAAGGTTGGTTTGAGTTTGGCACTTAGTTCCAATCACCTTCTTTAAGCATGAAACATGAAAAATAGGATGGAGCTTAGAATGACTAGGCAAAGCTAACTGATAGGCCACCTATCCCACACGGTTGAGAATGGTATAAGGAGCATAAAATTTGGGTGCCAATTTATGAAAATGGTCATCCTTGAGGGAATTTTTCTTGTAAGGTTGCAGTCGAAGAAACACCTGATCCCCTTCTGCAAATTGACATTTAGAGCAACCTTGATCTACTTATTTTTTCATGCGATTTTGGGCCATGAACAAATTCTCTTTGAGATTATGGAGAATAACCTCTCAAACTGTAAGCATTTGGTCAACCGCCTGGACCTTTGAGACACCTAGAAAATATGAGATAACTAAAGGTGGATTTTGTTCATATACCACTTCAAAAGGAGTCATGCAGGTAGTTGTATGGTATGAAGTGTTGTACCACCATTCAACTAGTGGTAACMATTGAGCCCACTRATTTTTCTTTTMTGAGGAAAAACACCTCAAATATGTTTCCAAACACTTGTTGACAACTTTAGTTTGACCATYAGTCTAGGGATGATAAKCTATGCTGAKATGTAATTGGGTGCCTTGTAGCTTGAAYARTTCTTGCCAAAAATTGCTGGTGAAAGTTGGGCTGCRATAAAAAACAATAGAATGCGACATGCCATGAAGCTTGAAGACTTGATCCATGAAAGGTTGAGCCACAKTGGATATTGTAAATGGGTGTTGAAGAAAACATAAATGAGCATACTTGGAAAGACGATCAGTTGCCACCATGATGACTGATTTATTGCTCGATTTACATAAGCCTCTAATAAAATCCATAGAGATATTTCGCCAAATAGAAGGTGGAATCGGAAGCGGTTGTAGTGTTCCAGGAGATTTAACTGTTTCTCCCTTGTTGTGTAGACACACATCACATTTAGCCACAAAATTATGAACTTCATGTTTCATACCATCCCAGAAAAAATGACGTTTGACCATGTCATATGTTTTGGTAAACCCGGAGTGCCCAGCTGTGGGTGTAGCATGAAGCTCAGAAAGTACCATGGATTTAATTTTTGACTATTTACTTAAATAGAAATGACCTTTGTATCGAATCTCATCATGGAGCAAAGAGTACCCTAGGGAAACTAGAGAATTGGACTGCAATTGTTGTATCAGATGCAAAATTGTGGGATCGTGTATCCATTCCTGGTGAACAACTTGGAGCCAATATGGTACAATGAAGGAGAGAGAAAAAAGGGAACCTTTGTCTTCATATTTTTAGGAAAGTGCATCTGCAACCACATTGACTTTTCCTTTCTTGTAAATGATCTCATAATCATATCCAAAAAGGCTATTCACTCATTTTTGTTTCTTTGGGGAGGAGATGCATTTTTCTAGAAAATATTTGAGGCTTTGATGATCTGTCTTAATTTGGAAGAATTTCCCCAATAGATAAGGGCACCATAGATCAACGACATTCCAGGAAAAAGGTCTTTATGAAATAAGGAAGGGCCATGACTAGAGTGGTGCACATGGCCATATTCAAGGTTTGAAAATCCTGAGAAGCTGCTAGAGTCCAAGTGAAATAATTCTTTTTAAGAAGCGCAGTGAGAGGTGCCACAATCTTTCCATAATTCTTAACAAACTTGCGATAATAACTTGTTAAGCCCAGAAATACCCGCAATATTNTAGTGTTCCAGGAGATTTAACTGTTTCTCCCTTGTTGTGTAGACACACATCACATTTAGCCACAAAATTATGAACTTCATGTTTCATACCATCCCAGAAAAAATGACGTTTGACCCTGTCATATGTTTTGGTAAACCCGGAGTGCCGAGCTGTGGGTGTAGCATGAAGCTTAGAAAGTACCATGGATTCAATTTTTGACTATTTACTTAAATAAAAATGACCTTTGTATCGAATCTCATCATGGAGCAAAGAGTACCCTGGGGAAACTGGAGAATTGGACTGCAATTGTTGTATCAGATGAAAAATTGTGGGATCGTGTATCCATTCCTGGTGAACAACTTGGAGCCAATATGGTACAATGAAGGAGAGAGAAAAAAGGGAACCTTTGTCTTCATATTTTCAGGAAAGTGCATCTGCAACCACATTGACTTTTCCTTTCTTGTAAATGATCTCATAATCATATCCAAAAAGGCTATTCACTCATTTTTGTTTCTTTGGGGAGGAGATGCATTTTTCTAGAAAATATTTGAGGCTTTGATGATCTATCTTAATTTGGAAGCATTGCCCCAATAGATAAGGGCACCAAAGATCAACGACATTCCAGGACCAAGGTCTTTATGAAATAAGGAAGGGCCATGACTAGAGTGGTGCACATGGCCATATTCAAGGTTTGAAAATCTCGAGAAGCTGCTGGAGTCCAAGTGAAATAATTCTTTTTAAGAAGCGCAATGAGAGGTGCCACAATCTTTCCATAATTCTTAACAAACTTGCGATAATAACTTGTTAAGCCCATAAATACCCGCAATATTTTGAGAGTCTTTGGGTGAGGATAGTCTTGCATAGCTTCAATATTTCTAGGATCCAACCTAACGTCAACCTTGCCAATAAGATGACCCAAGTACTCGACTTCTGAGGTGCCAAAAGCACATTTAGATTGTTTCAAGAAAAATTGGTGCTGAGAGAGTAGATGGAAAACTCGATCCACATGAGAAAGATGGCCTGTACATGTTTTTCTATATATGAGGATATCATAAAAAAAAACTAAGACAAAATGGCAGAGAAAAGGATGGAGGACATGATTCATGAGCCTTTAGAAAGTGGAGGGAGCATTACACAAGACAAAGGGCATGACCAAAAAGTCATAGTGGCTCTCATGAGTTCTAAAGGAAATATTAGGAATGTCTGCCTCTTTCATACAAATCTGGTTGTAGCCAGAACAAAGATCAAGTTTAGTAAAGAACTAGGCGGTACTCAATTCATCCGAGAGGTCATCAATGACAGGAATGAGAAATTTGTCTTTAATGGTGAGTTTGTTAAGGGCATGGAAGTCAAGACACATGCACCAAGAACCTTCTTTATTAAGGAACATGACCACAAGAGAAGAGTAGGGTCTCGTATTAGGGAGGATAACACTTGTGTTGAGCAGTTCTTGAACCATTTTCTCAATTTCATTTTTTTTGGAAAAGGGGTGACAATAGGGACGAATATTGGGAGGAAGGATTCCTGGGACAAGGGAAATGGAATGATCATGAACACCATGGGAAGGAGGGAGTCCCTGGGGAGTGGAAAAAACCACTTGATGTTTAGAGAGGATTGATTGGGGGTCCTTCAACACAAAGGGTGTCTCAATTGCTTGTATGGCATGGAGTTGGGAAATAATGCCAGAATGACCTTTTTTGAGAAGTTTTTCCATGTGATGGGAACTAATGATCTCAGGGGAACCGACGATGATGCCTTGGAACTTATATTGTTGGCCCGCCTGGTCAAATTTCATGGTTAATTCCTTAAAATACATGAGAATGGGACCCAAATTCCTTATCCAGTCTGCACCCAACACAATGTCACAACAACCCATGTCAATAGAAAACATATGATATTTCAGGTGGTAGTCACCAATTTGGAGACACACATTTTCACAATGCCCTCCACATTTCATGGACCTGCCATTGGCAATCATGATTTCGAAATTATTGAATGCATGGATATAGAAATTAGTTTCTTGGGCAATGCGGTGATGGATAGAATTATGGGTGCTTCCATTATCAAAAAGAATGATGACCTTCCTATGCTTGATGTAACCAATTAGCTTGAGGGTTTGTGGTGCAGAGAAACTAATGAGAGAATTTAGGGAAATGACCATTTCTACTTCGGGAGGGACTGAGGGAGGGGCTATGTCTGTGGGTTAAGGTGACACAAACACAAGGGGAGCTTCAACATCCTCTTCCGAAACATCCTCCGAGATGGACATAAAAATATTTTGTTCCTTACACTTGTGTCTCGGAAAATATTTCTCATCACAATTATAACAAAGGCCTTTGAGTTGGCGTTCAACCATTTCGACCCTGGTCAATTTTTGGATCTTTAGTGGAGTAGAAGGAGGAGTGGGATTTACTGGTTTAGTGTGAGGAATAAAGGAGGGTTTTCAGTTTTTAGAAGAGACAACTTGTTGTGATTCCTTATCTCTTTTAGTAGCCTCCACCCAACTATGAGGTCGAGCCATGAAGACATTGGCACAAATATCATCCTTGAGGCCACTGATAAAACATTCTCAGAAAAACACATCAGACATGCCCTCTGTACGAAATTCCAATCGCTCAAAAGCATCTACAAATTCTTCCATTGCGCCAGATTGTTTCAACTTTTTCAAATGGCCTAAATGGTTGGTCTCAATGTCAAAGCATTCATAAATCTCTACCACAAAGTGTGTCCAAGCAACATACCGTTGGCGGACAGTTTTTCTCCATTGCCACCATTTCCAACGTTCTTGATCTAGATGGAGAACATCATACCGGAGTTTGGTCAACTCATACATAATGTCGTACAAAGAAAAATAATGTTCCATTTGAGTTACCCATCCAGTGGGATCCGAGCCATAAAATTTGGTCACATACACATGAAAAAGGCGTAGATCACGTTGGAAGTGATGGGGCTGAAAATTATGGGAATGAGATGATGTTTCATCATTGGTATGCAAAGGTGGGTCAGATAAGGGAGGATCTGCAGGGTTATGCAGCTTGGTGCAGATCATCGTAGAGACATATTCAAGTTGGGTAGTAATTTCTTGTTTGAGTTCCTCGATTGAGGCGGTGATTAAGGAATGCATGTTTTTACTGATGGTGGAAATATTGGAACTAATTTGTCTCACTTCTTGTTGGGTCTCTGTGAAATTAGATTGCAAGGTATTGAAGCGAGCTTCCAAGTCTTGGTTGTGGGTATGGGCCATGATGACGAGGGAACCAAAAAGGTGTAGGTGGGGTCAAAATATTTTCTCAAAAGTGATAGGTATGAATGTGATAAGGGAGAAGAGAGAAATCCAATGGAATAGGTCTCAAATAATGGTGCAACAAAATGCAAACAAGGGTTTTTTTTTTTTATACCTGCGGAGTTATACTCCGATATGAAGAATACTACAACAATGAAATGCTCAAATGATTAATGAGGAAGAAACATGTATTGATTTGGAAACTCAAATGCAGNACATTTAGATTGTTTCAAGAAAAATTGGTGCTGAGAGAGTAGATGGAAAACTCGATCCACATGAGAAAGATGGCCTGTACATGTTTTTCTATATATGAGGATATCATAAAAAAAAACTAAGACAAAATGGCAGAGAAAAGGATGGAGGACATGATTCATGAGCCTTTAGAAAGTGGAGGGAGCATTACACAAGACAAAGGGCATGACCAAAAAGTCATAGTGGCTCTCATGAGTTCTAAAGGAAATATTAGGAATGTCTGCCTCTTTCATACAAATCTGGTTGTAGCCAGAACAAAGATCAAGTTTAGTAAAGAACTAGGCGGTACTCAATTCATCCGAGAGGTCATCAATGACAGGAATGAGAAATTTGTCTTTAATGGTGAGTTTGTTAAGGGCATGGAAGTCAAGACACATGCACCAAGAACCTTCTTTATTAAGGAACATGACCACAAGAGAAGAGTAGGGTCTCGTATTAGGGAGGATAACACTTGTGTTGAGCAGTTCTTGAACCATTTTCTCAATTTCATTTTTTTTGGAAAAGGGGTGACAATAGGGACGAATATTGGGAGGAAGGATTCCTGGGACAAGGGAAATGGAATGATCATGAACACCATGGGAAGGAGGGAGTCCCTGGGGAGTGGAAAAAACCACTTGATGTTTAGAGAGGATTGATTGGGGGTCCTTCAACACAAAGGGTGTCTCAATTGCTTGTATGGCATGGAGTTGGGAAATAATGCCAGAATGACCTTTTTTGAGAAGTTTTTCCATGTGATGGGAACTAATGATCTCAGGGGAACCGACGATGATGCCTTGGAACTTATATTGTTGGCCCGCCTGGTCAAATTTCATGGTTAATTCCTTAAAATACATGAGAATGGGACCCAAATTCCTTATCCAGTCTGCACCCAACACAATGTCACAACAACCCATGTCAATAGAAAACATATGATATTTCAGGTGGTAGTCACCAATTTGGAGACACACATTTTCACAATGCCCTCCACATTTCATGGACCTGCCATTGGCAATCATGATTTCGAAATTATTGAATGCATGGATATAGAAATTAGTTTCTTGGGCAATGCGGTGATGGATAGAATTATGGGTGCTTCCATTATCAAAAAGAATGATGACCTTCCTATGCTTGATGTAACCAATTAGCTTGAGGGTTTGTGGTGCAGAGAAACTAATGAGAGAATTTAGGGAAATGACCATTTCTACTTCGGGAGGGACTGAGGGAGGGGCTATGTCTGTGGGTTAAGGTGACACAAACACAAGGGGAGCTTCAACATCCTCTTCCGAAACATCCTCCGAGATGGACATAAAAATATTTTGTTCCTTACACTTGTGTCTCGGAAAATATTTCTCATCACAATTATAACAAAGGCCTTTGAGTTGGCGTTCAACCATTTCGACCCTGGTCAATTTTTGGATCTTTAGTGGAGTAGAAGGAGGAGTGGGATTTACTGGTTTAGTGTGAGGAATAAAGGAGGGTTTTCAGTTTTTAGAAGAGACAACCTGTTGTTATTCCTTATCTATTTTAGTAGCCTCCACCCAACTATGAGGTCGAGCCATGAGGACATGGGCACAAATATCATCCTCGAGGCCACTGATAAAATATTCTCAGAAAAACACATCAGACATGCCCTCTGTACGAAATGCCAGTCGCTCAAAAGAATCTATAAATTATTCCATTGTGCCAGATTGTTTCAACTTTGTCAAATGGCCTAAATGGTTGGTCTCAATGTCAAAGCATTCATAAATCTCTACCACAAAGTGTGTCCAAGAAACATACCCTTGGCGGACAGGTTTTCTCCATTGCCACCATTGCCAACGTTCTTGATCTATATGGAGAACATCATACTGGAGTTTGGTCAACTCATACATAATGTCGTACAAAGAAAAATAATGTTCCATTTGAGTTACCCATCCAGTGGGATCCGAGCCATCAAATTTGGTCACATACACATGAAAAAGGCGTAGATCACGCTGAAAGTGATGGGGCTGAAAATTATGGGAATGAGATGAGGTTTCATCATTGGTATGCAAAGGTGGGTCAGATAAGGGAGGATCTGCAGGGTTATGCAGCTTGGTGCAGATCATTGTAGAGACAGATTCAAGTTGGGTAGTAATTTCTTGTTTGAGTTCCTCGATTGAGGCGGTGATTGAGGAATGCATGTTTTTACTGATGGTGGAAATATTGGAACTAATTTGTCTCACTTCTTGTTGGGTCTCTGTGAAATTAGATTGCAAGGTATTGAAGCGAGCTTCCAAGTCTTGGTTNACATTTAGATTGTTTCAAGAAAAATTGGTGCTGAGAGAGTAGATGGAAAACTCGATCCACATGAGAAAGATGGCCTGTACATGTTTTTCTATATATGAGGATATCATAAAAAAAAACTAAGACAAAATGGCAGAGAAAAGGATGGAGGACATGATTCATGAGCCTTTAGAAAGTGGAGGGAGCATTACACAAGACAAAGGGCATGACCAAAAAGTCATAGTGGCTCTCATGAGTTCTAAAGGAAATATTAGGAATGTCTGCCTCTTTCATACAAATCTGGTTGTAGCCAGAACAAAGATCAAGTTTAGTAAAGAACTAGGCGGTACTCAATTCATCCGAGAGGTCATCAATGACAGGAATGAGAAATTTGTCTTTAATGGTGAGTTTGTTAAGGGCATGGAAGTCAAGACACATGCACCAAGAACCTTCTTTATTAAGGAACATGACCACAAGAGAAGAGTAGGGTCTCGTATTAGGGAGGATAACACTTGTGTTGAGCAGTTCTTGAACCATTTTCTCAATTTCATTTTTTTTGGAAAAGGGGTGACAATAGGGACGAATATTGGGAGGAAGGATTCCTGGGACAAGGGAAATGGAATGATCATGAACACCATGGGAAGGAGGGAGTCCCTGGGGAGTGGAAAAAACCACTTGATGTTTAGAGAGGATTGATTGGGGGTCCTTCAACACAAAGGGTGTCTCAATTGCTTGTATGGCATGGAGTTGGGAAATAATGCCAGAATGACCTTTTTTGAGAAGTTTTTCCATGTGATGGGAACTAATGATCTCAGGGGAACCGACGATGATGCCTTGGAACTTATATTGTTGGCCCGCCTGGTCAAATTTCATGGTTAATTCCTTAAAATACATGAGAATGGGACCCAAATTCCTTATCCAGTCTGCACCCAACACAATGTCACAACAACCCATGTCAATAGAAAACATATGATATTTCAGGTGGTAGTCACCAATTTGGAGACACACATTTTCACAATGCCCTCCACATTTCATGGACCTGCCATTGGCAATCATGATTTCGAAATTATTGAATGCATGGATATAGAAATTAGTTTCTTGGGCAATGCGGTGATGGATAGAATTATGGGTGCTTCCATTATCAAAAAGAATGATGACCTTCCTATGCTTGATGTAACCAATTAGCTTGAGGGTTTGTGGTGCAGAGAAACTAATGAGAGAATTTAGGGAAATGACCATTTCTACTTCGGGAGGGACTGAGGGAGGGGCTATGTCTGTGGGTTAAGGTGACACAAACACAAGGGGAGCTTCAACATCCTCTTCCGAAACATCCTCCGAGATGGACATAAAAATATTTTGTTCCTTACACTTGTGTCTCGGAAAATATTTCTCATCACAATTATAACAAAGGCCTTTGAGTTGGCGTTCAACCATTTCGACCCTGGTCAATTTTTGGATCTTTAGTGGAGTAGAAGGAGGAGTGGGATTTACTGGTTTAGTGTGAGGAATAAAGGAGGGTTTTCAGTTTTTAGAAGAGACAACCTGTTGTGATTCCTTATCTCTTTTAGTAGCCTCCACCCAACTATGAGGTCGAGCCATGAAGACATGGGCACAAATATCATCCTTGAGGCCACTGATAAAACATTCTCAGAAAAACACATCAGACATGCCCTCTGTACGAAATGCCAATCGCTCAAAAGCATCTACAAATTCTTCCATTGTGCCAGATTGTTTCAACTTTGTCAAATGGCCTAAATGGTTGGTCTCAATGTCAAAGCATTCATAAAGCTCTACCACAAAGTGTGTCCAAGCAACATACCCTTGGCGGACAGTTTTTCTCCATTGCCACCATTTCCAACGTTCTTGATCTAGATGGAGAACATCATACTGGAGTTTGGTCAACTCATACATAATGTCGTACAAAGAAAAATAATGTTCCATTTGAGTTACCCATCCAGTGGGATCCGAGCCATAAAATTTGGTCACATACACATGAAAAAGGCGTAGATCACGTTGGAAGTGATGGGGCTGAAAATTATGGGAATGAGATGATGTTTCATCATTGGTATGCAAAGGTGGGTCAGATAAGGGAGGATCTGCAGGGTTATGCAGCTTGGTGCAGATCATCGTAGAGACATATTCAAGTTGGGTAGTAATTTCTTGTTTGAGTTCCTCGATTGAGGCGGTGATTAAGGAATGCATGTTTTTACTGATGGTGGAAATATTGGAACTAATTTGTCTCACTTCTTGTTGGGTCTCTGTGAAATTAGATTGCAAGGTATTGAAGCGAGCTTCCAAGTCTTGGTTGTGGGTATGGGCCATGATGACGAGGGAACCAAAAAGGTGTAGGTGGGGTCAAAATATTTTCTCAAAAGTGATAGGTATGAATGTGATAAGGGAGAAGAGAGAAATCCAATGGAATAGGTCTCAAATAATGGTGCAACAAAATGCAAACAAGGGTTTTTTTTTTTTATACCTGCGGAGTTATACTCCGATATGAAGAATACTACAACAATGAAATGCTCAAATGATTAATGAGGAAGAAACATGTATTGATTTGGAAACTCAAATGCAGGAGATATTTGCACAACGATATATCTTGTCTGTGTTGTTGTTTTGTTTTTTTTTGTTTTTGTTTTCGTCCCCAAAGGTTAGGTATTTAAGGGTTCTATAGACAAGGGCTTGCCCTGTCCTATAGTTGTCTGATATACATGCATGGTCCAATAGTAGTAATCATCCCAATATCTCAGGGCACCAACTAAGGAGCCTAGACCGTGCCCTTAGTCATACTACTCGACTACCCAGGTACTGGAGAGTATCTTCCCAAGTGTTTTTCTCGATGGCACTATAGCAGTCAGGTGACCAATCCATTTATCTAAAGAGGGCTTCAGGAAATCTAGGTCATTTCGTATACAGGTGTTGTCTGATGCRCTACCACTCAAAGGGGTACCAACAGGGGTTACAAGGGTGGCCAACAGATGTGTRCTTAAGTACCACTTGTATTTCCTATGTGTATGAATCCCCAACCGTGGGCTTATGCATGTAATGACAGATCTCTATAGCTTAAAGATATCAGAATATGTCTCTACCCTGAAAAAAAATTAACCCACAATTTTTGTCGAGGAAAGTTCTCTGATACCACTTATAATATTCCAGATATAAAAAGTATGCAGAATAGAAATAAAATGCTAGAAATGGCAGATGAACAACAATATAACCAGAAAAACACCACAATAATACCAAAATGATACCAGAATAACACCATAAAGAGAACTTTTATTACTGAGAGAAATGTTCACTTGCCTCTTTGAGTGGGCAACCTCTAGTCGAGCAGAGCTCCATTAAAATAATATCCAAGACAAAATTTCTCATACCCTCCACTCTTATTTATACTAAATATGTCTATCAAAAAAATCATCTAGAGGAATATCCTTCTATAAGCAGAAGATTCTATTATGTCTTCTTACATTGGACTTATTCTTCCTTATTGTGAGGCCTTATTAATATTGACCTTTATTACATCGGAATATATTATTCTACCTGCATGAGGGGTTAGGTCCCTAAAAAATAAATAGTTACAGGCTTATTAAGGTCATTTCGTGTTTCCTAAATTTTCCTCCCCTTTTCTATTTTCCCAAATTCTTTTTTCCCTTTCCTTTCCCTCTTCTATACTTACCCATTTTCCCTCTTATTCTTTCCCTTCTACATTCCCTTTCTAGTTCTATACTTAGTCATTTTTTCAGAAGGACGGGTTTCGAGGTTGGTGGACTTATAGATCCTCACCTCCATTCATAAACTCACATCACGAGTCCGATCGACTGCCGTGTTGTTCCATACTTAGTTGATTTTACGATCATGTGTTCCCAGGTGGGTGGGGTTGAACTCTTATACCCCATGTTCCGTGATATACATATTGCATTCAAAAGTTCCATGATTTAAATTTTGACCCCTGATGAGTATGATGAGTATGTCTGACTGCCATGCCATTTTATACTTATCCTATTTTTCACCTTTTGCAATCATGGACTCGCGAGTTCCTGGGTTAACAAAAGTCTCAAATCATATTTCTTTCTCGTCCGTCCTCTCCACCCTCGCGCTCTTCACAATGAAAATATACTGTTCTTTTAATGCTAACAACTCATCATGAAACTTTGAAAGGATTTTCATTAATAAGCAAAGGGATCGAGAAGATCTCCTATTAAAACACATTAAAATAGGATTTACAGAGGATTATATTATTCCCATCAAGTATTCATTTTAAACATTATCTGGAGAAAAGGAACGTTCTCATCAACTTATGGAAGAAACTTGACAACAGTTATGTGGAGACACATTGAATATTTTCGGGCACGAGGACCAGAGTTTTTAGTGGTCTAGAGCATATGCCTACTATTCATCCCCTTCCACCCAGAAGGAAGTAATGTGAATGTCTCGAATTGCACACACAAATTGTGTCCAAAAATTATTTGATTGTAAGGAGTTGGTCACCTGGTGCCCTGGGAGATATATTCCAAGTCAACAAACTATTAAGTTGCGATACCATTCCAATGCCTCTCTGTCACCTCAAGTATTATGTAAGATGTTGAGACTTCCTGAGCCAACGCTTACCTTTAAAGGAGAAGATTGTAGAGAATTCTTAAAGAAGCATGACAATGGATTAGACCTCTTACCTGAATTCCAGGAGAACCCAACATTCGTCCCCGAGGACATCACGAGATTGCAGGTTAGCTCATTTAAAAATACTTTCCCAAAAATTGCATGGATTTTCACAAGGATAAGAGGACAAGAAACTACAACCAACATCTCTTGCATGATTCTTTATATTATATATTTTATGGTCAAAGAACATACCATATTCGATTGGGGAAAGTTGATTTCCATTGAAATATCTTCCCAGTTGTCTCAATACAAGAAGGAGAAGAAATTATTTATGTCATCTTATTTGGTTTTCATGATAGCACATTATTGTCAGTTCTCGAGATTATATGTGTGTAAGAAGGTAAACTACGAATTGAACCCAGTAACCTTCTGGTATAAAAAATTATGGAGGCACAAGGCCTCCCATCATTTTTATGAAGTTTTTAATGATTTTGTCTCAGTTTTTAAGGGCTTGTTGTTTGGAAAGGACACTCCTTAGATGTTTGACTAGGTGAGTAAGTTCTTGGATAGGAAGGGGACACTGGAACAATTGGAGAATTATAATGTTATAAGGATTTTTGGTTCCAAGGAAAATCATTCCTTCCTTCGATGTCACATATATGAAAAAATGTTTGTTATTGAAATAGCAAGGAAGTAGAACTATTGGTTGCATTTTTCCATAAAAAGAGAAAAAAACAATTCATACCTCTACCTTGGAGAGTTGGGGATTTCATATTCAGAAAAATGAACAAGATTGAATGAATTTGTAGGTCATTTCCACATCCTGAATCTAAAATGTGTTGAAATATTAAAAGGGTTCAACCCCAGTGGAATTTTTGTAGAAAATCTATTGGCACTTGATTTCATCAACTATTTTATTAATGCTATTCTGAATGAAGATGGAGATAATATCTCAGGAACTCCCACTCATGACACTAGTGACTTGCCAATGATACTCAACACTAATGAGTCTTACTAATAGAGAGGAAAAGGTCCAGATGAGAAGAGTGGTCAATCCCCAACTGTCACTCCAAAGAGTACAACATCTGAGAGAAGTTATCCAATGACCCACCAAATTAATAAAGTAACCCACAGTTCTTTAGGAAGAGGAGGATATAAGAACCCTCCTTTAGGAAAGATCGAAAGCTCCCACAAGCTTCCCTTGAGGAAGAAAAGAAAAAAAATTGTGCAAGAAAACGAGGGACCTCGAGGTGAAAATGAAATTCATGACCTCTCCCTCGAGGATATGGAACTCAATATTGACATTGAAAAGGTGTTCCCCAACACTGATCAACTAGAGAACACAACTCACCAAAATCCTCTAATGGAAATAATTAAGAGCGAGACCTTCGATGAGGAAGAGTCTTTTGTATTTTAGAGCATTTTTTTTACAGCGAGTCCAAAATTTTAATTATTTAGAAAAGATATGTAAAGAATAAAAAGGGGAAATCTTGTTTAGAGATCAACCTACAGAACATGTGGCCTCCCCAAATTTCCCAAATTCACTGAGAAACTAGAGATTCTCTAGATAATTCTATTGGAGGCCTTGAAGTAGAGAATGTCATGTTAAAGGAAAGAATCAAAGAATTGGAAGAGGATTTAATTCCTCTTCCAGTACTTGCTAGTCCTTTAGCAATGATCGGGCCTATCACACCTGCAACAAAATTGAAAGAATCGACAAGCCTTCTCACATCAACTAGGGGCTATGTGGATAAGAACATTAAGAAAATAATGGAATTAATTACAGAGACTTAGGATATGTCAAAGAGAATGGTCTCCTTTGGAACAAGGGCACATGCCTTCCATGAATATTTACAGGTATATTTGAAAAATGAATTAGGTTTTTACCTCAACATGGTTGTACCATTCAATTTTAAATTTACCAATATGATAGAGTTGAGAAGAAGAGAGGAGGATATCCCTTCTCTGAACCAGATAAAACAACTAGAAGCATGCTAGAAGGAAAAGGTTAAGAACTTGAATATTATTGTCCAAGCATGCATCTAGGCCATAACTAGGAGAGAAGAATTATTCAAAAGGATGTCTGAGATAGACCTAGATGGNAATTGGAGAATTATAATGTTATAAGGATTTTTGGTTCCAAGGAAAATCATTCCTTCCTTCGATGTCACATATATGAAAAAATGTTTGTTATTGAAATAGCAAGGAAGTACAACTATTGGTTGCATTTTTCCATAAAAAGAGAAAAAAACAATTCATACCTCTACCTTGGAAAGTTGGGGATTTCATATTCAGAAAAATGAACAAGATTGAATGAATTTGTAGGTCATTTCCACATCCTGAATCTAAAATGTGTTGAAATATTAAAAGGGTTCAACCCCAGTGGAATTTTTGTAGAAAATCTATTGGCACTTGATTTCATCAACTATTTTATTAATGCTATTCTGAATGAAGATGGAGATAATATCTCAGGAACTCCCACTCATGACACTAGTGACTTGCCAATGATACTCAACACTAATGAGTCTTACTAATAGAGAGGAAAAGGTCCAGATGAGAAGAGTGGTCAATCCCCAACTGTCACTCCAAAGAGTACAACATCTGAGAGAAGTTATCCAATGACCCACCAAATTAATAAAGTAACCCACAATTCTTCAGGAAGAGGAGGATATAAGAACCCTCCTTTAGGAAAGATCGAAAGCTCCCACAAGCTTCCCTTGAGGAAGAAAAGAAAAAAAAATGTGCAAGAAAACGAGGGACCTCGAGGTGAAAATGAAATTCACGACCTCTCCCTCGAGGATATGGAACTCAATATTGACATTGAAAAGGTGTTCCCCAACAGTGATCAACTAGAGAACACAACTCACCAAAATCCTCTAATGGAAATAATTAAGAGCGAGACCTTCGATGAGGAAGAGTCTTTTGTATTTTAGAGCATTTTTTTACAGCGAGTCCAAAATTTTAATTATTTAGAAAAAATATGTAAAGAATAAAAAGGGGAAATCTTGTTTAGAGATCAACCTACAGAACATGTGGCCTCCCCAAATTTCCCAAATTCACTGAGAAACTAGAGATTCTCTAGATAATTCTATTGGAGGCCTTGAAGTAGAGAATGTCATGTTAAAGGAAAGAATCAAAGAATTGGAAGAGGATTTAATTCCTCTTCCAGTACTTGCTAGTCCTTTAGCAATGATCGGGCCTATCACACCTGCAACAAAATTGAAAGAATCGACAAGCCTTCTCACATCAACTAGGGGCTATGTGGATAAGAACATTAAGAAAATAATGGAATTAATTACAGAGACTTAGGATATGTCAAAGAGAATGGTCTCCTTTGGAACAAGGGCACATGCCTTCCATGAATATTTATAGGTATATTTGAAAAATGAATTAGGTTTTTACCTCGACATGGTTGTACCATTCAATTTTAAATTTACCAATATGATAGAGTTGAGAAGAAGAGAGGAGGATATCCCTTCTCTGAACCAGATAAAACAACTAAAATCATGCTAGAAGGAAAAGGTTAAGAACTTGAATATTATTTTCCAAGCATGCATCTAGGCCATAACTAGGAGAGAAGAATTATTCAAAAGGATGTCTGAGATAGACCTAGATGGGAGCACCAATGAGGTCCAAGACCCCAAATTTATTCTCAAATCATTGTTCTTAACCAAGAAAGCCTTTGAAGAACAAGTTGAGATATTTAAAGGTTTATCATTTGAAAAATTCTATGTAATTCTTGAGTATAGTGAAGATGATGTGCAAAACTAGCTAGTTGACTATTAAATGAAAAATCAAGATGTTGAAGAAGCTTTGAAAAATATTTATATTGATCTAAGGTACTTGGAAGGAAAGATCTTCAATATAAAAATCCATCCTGAAATCAACGTGTCACCAATGAGGAGCTACATCAAGGAGTGGTCTAAAAATGTTGTCGACAAACTTATTGATGAAGGGCAAAGGGAATTTGAGATGGTTCATGTAACCATCAATGAAAGCCATACAAGGACTTCAATGAGCAAGTGACAAATAGGAGATACCATCATAGTCTTGTTCTATTCCATCCCCCACTTTATTCTTTCTACAAACTTAATTATCATATATATTTTCTTTATGGTCCACGAGAGCCCCAATCCCAATCATTATGAAAAATGCATTTAAATTTAGAGAATATGTATTGAACTATAAATGTTTTAGAAATTCCAAGAGAGCTATTTTGGGAACAATCTCGACTGTACTTTGTAACCTAGTTTTTCTGAATATAAAGTATTTTAGGTTGATCTATCATTATCTTTATTTGAACTTCCCATGTATCACTCTGTCAAAGTTCTCTTATGCATGAAGATCATTTTCTTTTAATTTTTTATGTGATCATAAATATTTATCCCTACTATGATGGATGTTAGGAAATTCTATTTATTTTCTTTAAATATATGAATGTGTGTGGTTCCTGGTCCACTCTCAGGAAATTTCTTTAAAAAGAAAATACAAAACATTTTCCTTTTTTCTTATATATATATTTTTCCTTTCATTCGAAGGACTTCTATAAAAGTCCCACATTCTAAAAAATCTCGAACAAAGGAGTATAGCCTCTATAAAAACAAAGGGGGATTTGTATCCTCGTGATATTTTCATTTTGGTCCTAATAGATTCAAGCATCAACAAGACTATGGCCTTGGCCTGGTCGAAATGTGTTCCTCTCGAATAAACCTTTATAATTAGCTATCTTGTGCCCCTGATGGAGGTTGTATGCAAAAGTTACACCCTCGGGAAGTTGACGTATCAACTACCCCCATCTGGGCCCGCAAACCTTTTGGAGTTTCATCTTTTGGGGTTAGGTTTTTGGATATTCTTTATTTCAAAAAGGCCTTTGGAGCCTCATTATAAACATATTCTTCTTCAAATGAACGTATCTGTCACATCTCTTCTTAGAGATAAGCTTCCACCATTCTAGTGAGTTCATTCACTTTGTATTTTTACATTTTTTGCACATTTCTCTCATTAATAGAAATTGTGTATTACTCTATATATCTGTTTCTTGCAATATTTATGTGTATTT
>JZKD02S2305686.1:20923-33524 GCA_000966675.3 Picea glauca
TCTAGCCAAATGGAGGATGCTATAAGGCTCTAGTATGTTGTAATTTTCCATGTTTTGGGAAAATACAAAGGAGAAGGATATACTTGATGAACTTAGTCTCATGGAGTAGGCCGATATAGTGGCTGATACAGATGCCACCACTTTTGGATAGGCCAGTGGACCTGTGTAGGACATATTGGAGAGGGTGCGGGCCTAGTACCTCAGACCGGATCTTATAGGGGTATGTTAAGATCTTGTTGGCTAGATGTAGGTGAAGGTAAGGTTGGGTAAGACCTCATTTAGCTGGAGACAACAAAATTCTGGGTTTATTCTGAAGTTTCCCTGGTGGATAAGCTGGGAGCAAGAGAAGAGGTCTTTGGGAATGACTTGAGGGGTACAGGTAGTTGTCAGTGAGAAGCGAGATTTGAGGGAAATCTAAGGAGCTATTATAGGTTTATAACAACAAGTATAGGGGCCTGGAACAATAATGAAAGAGGGATGGACAACAACAAGGTCATGGATAGTTTGTGACAACCTCTAGGACACATTTAGGGTTGATATGAYAGCCTAAATRTTTAGCAAAATTTGGCACAAAAACCATGCAGGGTTTTTGTAGTGGTCTTGTAAGTATTTTGGCATTTTTTTTAAAGGAATTGAACCATTTTCCCTGGTACATGAGCCCATGTGTTCTGAGTTAAGAACATGATTTTGGGATTGAAATTCCTATGTACTTATGCATGATCTAATTGCTAGCTTTCCCTTTTCCTCTGTGCTAATTTAGTTAGGCATCTTAGTGTGTTTATGTTTACAGTTAAAATTGGGTAAATTTGTTTATAATTTTGGAAACATTAGACCAGACCCGAGGTGCGGTCAAAATATAACAGATGGTGATAACTACCCTCATTGAGGATGTGTCCAAATAGTGTCAAACATGGCACGATGAGTTAGTGAGGAATAAGTTATGACTTTTGTGTAAAAAACCCTTCAATAAGTCTTACACCCATGTGAGATCACATATTTTTCATATACCAAGTCTTGGATTTGATGGGTGTAGAAAAACATTAGGCATGTGGGAACAATTACCTTGGATTTTTGTGTATATGAATTTGTGCTAGAATTTATTAGCAAAAAGGGAATCTTGCTCTTTTGTGATTAAACTGATGAAAGTCACATTAAATGCTTTAAGGGTTGACCAAATCTCTTGGTGGAATCTTCAACTATTTGTCATTTGTTCCATCCAACAATTTCCTAATATAGGTATAAGAAGTTAGTACTAAATCCATAGAGAGTTGGGAAATTTCCTTCACACCAATTCTTTGGATACTAGTTTGCAGAGAGATTTAAATGATCATTTTTTAAAACAAAGCATAGATAATTTTAGGGGCGAATTTCTCCCATAGACAAAATTTTAGGGTTCAAATTTTTGAGGGGGCGAATTTTTATTGAAGTAATTTTTAAGAAAGTAAATTTTTTTTGCCGAAATATTATACTAAAAAATATATATGGTACATCATTTGTCCTAGAAAGAAAATCGGAAAATCCTATGCAGAGAGGGTTCACCAACCCCATATCATGAAAAAAGTTTCACTTCGCCTCGATTTTTTAGAACCCCTTTTGTTTGGGGAGTGAATAGCCCTGCAGATACTTGAATCAAGGATTTAGGGAAAACATTTTTCCCTCATCTCCTCGAATTAGTGGTTTATGGAACCAATTTTACCCATGGATTTGAATCGGAACGATTTCTCCCATGTTTATGTAAATGGGAAGAAAATGTATATTTTTTCCAAATCAAATCAGTAGGGAAGAGGGAAATGAAGTTGTAAATGGTCTGAAACGATATTCAACATCATTGATTTGGTGAGTCTGAAATGAGATTCAATATCGATGATTCAGTGAAAACACTGGGTATAGTCTCTATGGGAATTGTTTATTATATAGGTGCTCATTATTTATCTGGTGAGTTAGACATGTTGGTAGTTTTTTTCTTAAATTTTTATTACTCTATACTTCTTCCATTTGGGCAACCAAAGGATACCGTTTTCTAGCAAGGGGTTGATTGGTTATGGGTATTATGATAAGAAGAATTTGCAGGATTTATTGGTACTGGAATTAGAGGCTATGCATTCTAGTCCCATAAGAATTTTGTGAAAATTTTAGTACTGGTTTTTCCATCTAAAAAAGGATTCAACTTATCATTTTTCTAAACCTAGAAATACCCGAAGAAGATCCAATAATCTACCAACCTTCCATATCATTCATCAGTGTTGGGAATCCAAGGGATCGACACCTTGCATATGTAGCCTAAATTTCAAGATCCCTCCACATTTCATCAACTATTGGGGAATACTCACGTGTTGCAACTAAGAAAAAGGCATCTAAACGCCCCATTGCCATAATTTTTAGAAGCCAACCCAAAAAACGTTTCAATTTTGGATTAAGAGAGTAAATACATTGAGTAGCTTCTTTATCATCCATTTAATTTGTTCATGGATTAGTGATCCTTTGTGTTCATTATTGTACACGACAGTCCCATCTATTTTTCGAGTTCTTTTTTTTTGAAGTTTCATGTGTACATTGGGATTTCACCCAAACATTCTTGAATGTCAAAGTGTTTTCAGACCAAAAATCTTGTTAAAAAATCATAATCTAAGAGAACATTTCATTGAATGATATTAAATATGAATCTACATCCTTTGCTGGAAAGTAGGAAATGTTTAATACTTGAATAAATTCATCCCACTTGTTTATAGAATCTAGATTTATTGTACTGATACTTTTTAGAACAAAGACCTTCCACTCATCAAATAAATTGGCTTCAATGCATTAATATTCTGGTTTTCATTTATCATCTTGATATCCATTGTACAACATGAACACTACCATAAGGACTTCTAGTTTTGTCCTCAAATCATTATCAATTTAGCACATGTAAATTAGGGTTGGGGATCAATGCCTTTCATAAGAAGAGCCTAAAATTCTCTTTGGCTATTAAAAATTATTTCATAATCTCTCTTTTAAAATTTTTGTTTAGCAAATGCCAAATATGCAGTGCCAACAGTGTGGGCGAGTGTAGGTACAATATTATGAAGAAAATTTCCATGCCATACCACTTTGTTTCATCCAAACATGCAATGTTTYTTCTACTCATATCTGYCTCTTTTACTGAGTCATTTACCACCTTGACCCTTACCTTTTGCACTTTGCTTCTTGTTTCCACTMTGTCTTTCAAAAACATTATTGCACAATTGATGTGCTTCATTGATCACAATCAAAGGTAACACATTTAACTAAATGMYATCTCTAATGCACTAGGATCCTAYTAGGTTATATTACTCATATTTCCCACTACATTTGATKCTATTTTTWAAATTCATYTGTTTGARCTTCATCAACTATTGGGGCATACTCAYGTGTTGCATCTAGGAAAAAGGCACCTAAATGCTCCATTRCCATAATTTTCAAAAKCCAATCCAAAAAATGTTTCAATTTTGGATTAAAAGAGTAAATACWTTGAGWARCTTMTTTATCATCAMTTTAATTTGTTCATGGCTYAGTGATCCTTTGTGTTCATTATTGTACACGAYAGTYYGATMTATTTTTTGAGGTTTTTTTTTTTTTGCAGTTTCATGTGTACATTGGKATTTCACCCAAACATTCTTGAATGTCAAAGTGTTTTCAAACYAGAAAAATTGTTAAAAAATCACAATGTGAGAGAAYATTTCATTGAATGGTMTTAAATATGAATCTACATCCTTTGCTAAAAAGTAGGAAATGTTTAATACTTGAATAAATCCATCGCACTTGTTTATAGAATCTAAATTTATTGTACTGATACTTTTTAGAACAAAGACCTTCCAGTTATCAAATACATTGCCTTCAATGCATTAATATTTTGGTTTTCATTTACGATCTTGATATCCATTATACAACATGCACACTACCATAAGGACTTCTAGTTTTTTCCTCAAATCATTATCAATTTAGCACATGTAAATTAGGGCCGAGGATCAATGCTGTTCATAAGAAGAACCTAGAATTCCCCCTGGATCCTAAAAAGAATTTCAGAATCTCTCTTTTCATTTTTTTGTTTATTAAATGCCAAATATGTAGTTCCAATAGTGTAGTCGAGTGTAGGTACAATATTATGAAGAAAAGTTCCATGCCATACCACTATGTTTCATCCAAACATGCATTTTTTCTTCTACTCATATCTGCCTTTGTTATTGAGTCATTTACCACCTTGACCATTACCTTCTACACTTTGTTTCTTTTTTCCACTCTATCTTGCAAAAATGTTATTGCATAATTGATGTGGTTCGTTGATCACAACCTTTATCAAAGGTAACAGAGTTAACTAAATGCCATCTATAATGCACTAGGATCGTACTTGGTTAAATTATTCATATTTCCCACTACATTTGATGCTATTTTTTAATTCATTTGTTTGAAATTCATTAACTATTGGGGCATACTCATGTGTTGTAGCTAGGAAAAATGCATCTAAATGCCCCATTGCCATAATTTTTAGAAGCCAATCCAAAAAACATTTCAATTTTGGATTAAGAGAGTAAATACATTGAATAGCTTCTTTATCATCACTTTCATTTGTTCATGGCTTAGTGATCCTTTGTGTTCATTATTGTACACGATGGTCCCATCTATTTTCTGAGTTTTGTTTTTTGCAGTTTCATGTGTACATTGGGATTTCACCCAAACATTCTTGAATGTCAAAGTGCTTTTAGACCAAAAAGCTTGTTAAAAAATCATAATATGAGAGAAAATTTCGTTGAATGGTCTTAAATATGAATCTACATACTTTGCTGGAAAGTAGGAAATGTTTAATACTTTTATAAATCCATTGCACTTGTTTATAGACTCTAAATTTATCGTACTGATACTCTTTAGAACAAATACCTTCCACTCATCAAATACATTGCCTTTAATTCATTAATATTTTGGTTTTAATTTACCATCTTGATATCCATTGTACAACATGCACACTACCATAAGGAATTCTAGTTTTTTCCTCAAATCATTATCAATTTATCACATGTAAATTAGGGCTAGGGATCAATGCCTTTCATAAGAAGATCCTAGAATTCTCTCTGGATCCTAAAACGAATTTTATAATCCCTCTTTTCAAATTTTTGTTTAGCAAATTCCAAATATGAAATGCCAACAATGTGGCCGAGTGTAGGTACAATATTATGAAGAAAATTTCCATGCCATACCACATTGTTTCATCCAAACATGCAATGTTTCTTCTACTCATATCTGCCTTTGTTACTGAGTAATTTACCACCTTGACCCTTACCTTCTGCACTTTGCTTCTTGTTTCCACTCTATCTTGAAAACATAGTATTGCAAAATTGATGTGCTTCATTGATCACAACTGTTATCAAAGGTAACATAGTTAACTAAATTCTATCTCTAATGCACTAGGATCCTACTATGTTATATTACTCATACTTCCCACTACATTTGAGGCTATTTTTTTTAATTCAATAGTTTGAACTTCAAAGTAATCCACAACAAAAAATTTAAGAACACTCTACAAGTAGGAAAACTTGTTGACATCATCTGGCATCACATCCTAATGCCAAGATGTCCTAATAGAGTCATCAAAGATGCCAACTCTCCTTTCTCTCTTAATCTTAAATTTCCAGAATCCACAAATTTCATATTTTCACATTTTCCACAAATTATGAATGTTTTGTGTTATAAAAGGCATGTACAAATTGAAAAGTCTTGTTAAAATACCATATTGATAGTCAGGAAGTTTAAATACTAGAGAATAGGAAGATGGAGGATGAAATTATTGATTTATCCACTCAACTATTGGATCAGGTTCATGATGGAGTATTTTTTTTCCTTCTGAGGAGGAGGTAGTGGAAGCATGGAAGAATCAAGTTCTCAGTGAATTAAACAAGGAATAATTGAGACTAGGGTGGGAAGGTAATAAAACTTTCTCATAGGGGTGATGAACCAAGGATATCCAACACACCTAAGGTCTTTGGATATTCCAAGGATGAGGCAAGATTTTGTGTCAGGACAAGAAAGATTTAGGAGATGGGAACCTTCATAATAGATTATGGAGAATCTAGTAGCAATGAAAATATGAACATAACACAAAATAAAATCATGCTAGGGAAAGATGGAGGCCATCATCAGAATCACTCCACCCAATCTAACAATTATGAAGATAATTGTCTCAACTAGAATAACTATCAATCAATGCTTCTAAAGGCTTGGGAGAAATTGGAAGTCTCACAACAATACAAAGTATTCAAGTACAAGAGATTAGAGAACTTAGGAAGAAGCAATCCCGATACAAGAATATTGTTGTGAAGATCTCAAGTTTATTGGAAATTTCATCGATTAAGAAATCCCTCCTAACTAGTGTTCTTGCACTTATCCTGGTAGAATAGAGTTTGATGAATACAAAAACACAGGGATGAATGAATGTGAGAGAGATGGGACCCCTGAGTANAAGGATGAGGCAAGATTTTGTGTCAGGACAAGAAAGATTTAGGAGATGGGAACCTTCATAATAGATTATGGAGAATCCATTAGCGATGAGAATATGAACAGAACACAAAATAAAATCATGCTAGGGAAGGATGGAGGCCATCATCAGAATCACTCCACCCAATCTAACAATTATGAAGATAATTGTCTCAACTAGAATAACTATCAATCAATGCTTCTCAAGGCTCGGGAGAAATTGGAACTCTCACAACAATACAAAGTATTCAACTACAAGAGATTAGAGAACTTAGGAAGAAGCAATCGCGATACAAGAATATTGTTTTGAAGAGCTCAAGTTTATTGGAAATTTCATCCATTAAGAAATCCCTCCTAACCAGGGTTCTTGCGCTTATCATGGTAGAATAGAGTTTGATGAATACCAAAACATAGGGATGAATGAATGTGAGGAAGATGGGACCCCTGAGCAGCTCAAAGAGTGCAGCTAGATTGGAGAGTGTTTGGAGAGTAAATTTGCAAATGCAGAGTGAGTTTTTACAAGTGCAAAGTGCATTTTTTCAAGTGGAGAATGTTTTTGCAGATTGATAGTATATTTTGAAACACCATTTTATTGTTTTATTTCCCATTCAATGTCATATTGATTCTTCACATATGTGCATGGAAGAAATCACAAACCCCATTGTAACATTGGTGATGGTGTTGATTTTTTGTAGCTTTTGCAGGTATTCTCATGTGTCCTACATGTCTAGCAAGTGGGAATCATCATTTTAACTATGATGGACTCTTCATTTGGTGAAAACCACCTTTGGAATGAAGTTGGGGATTCATGGGTTTGGTGGTGGGATTTGTGGGCTTGTGCAAGGGATTCACACCCACAAAGAAGACTAAAATATTCTAATTTAATGTTGACTTACTTGAAGGGATTTCACACTTGTATAAAATGACATAAGGGTTCATTGTGACATTATTGTGTGGTGGATGTTTGGTGATTTAAGTCCAAGTGTGGTGACCTCAGTCTAGCCAAATGGAGGATGCTATAAGGCTCTAGTATGTTTTAATTTTTTGTGTTTTGGGAAAATACAAAGGAGAAGGAGATACTTGATTAACTCAGTCTCATGGAGTAGGCCAATTAGGCCTATGGTTGAGTTATTTCTGTGGTAGACATCTTGGTGAGGGGCCGAGTATGGCACCCTAGTAAAGTTGTCTAAGGGAGAGAATMTTATTGTTGTTTTGTGGATTTKTTTGTGTGCCTCAGTTGGATAGTAAAGAGTTCRAACCTCAATCCAAGTGAAGGGTATGTGTTGGTTTTTTTTTTATGTGTGATAGTGCAGAGTGAAGGGGCCAGGTAGTGCCATACCTCGRCTTTGATCTAKTTCAATTGAGACTAGGTGTAGCAACTGACAAGAAGGACAAAAAGGGAGGGCTCGAGACCCATATAGTGGCTRATACACATGCCACCACTTTTGGATAGGCCAGTGGACCTATGTAGGACTATTGGAGAGGCTGCAGGCCTAGTACCTCATACCACATCTTGGAGGGGTATGCTAAACTCTTGTTGGCTAGATGTAGGTGAAGGTAAGGTTGGGTAAGCCCTCATTCAGTTGGAGACAACAAAATTATGGATTTGTTTTGAAGTTTCCCCGGTGGATAAGATGGGAGCAAGAGAAGAGGTCTATGGGAATGACTTGAGGGGTACATGTAGTTGTCAGTGAGAAGAAACATTTGAGGGAAATCTAAGGAGCTATTATAGGTTTATAACAACAAGTATAGAGGCCTGGAAGAATAATGAAAGAGGGATGGGCAACAACAAGGTCATGGATAGTTTGTGACAACCTTGAGGACACATTTAGGGTTGATATGATAGCCTAAATGTTCAACAAAATTTGGCACAAAAACCATGCAAGGTTTTTGTAGTGGTCTTGTAAGTATTTTGGCATTTTTTTTAAAGGAATTGAACCATTTTCCCTGGTACATGAGCCCATGTGTTCTGAGTTAAGAACATGATTTTGGGCTTGAAATTCCTGTGTACTTATGCATGATATAATTGCTAGATTTCCCTTTTCCTCTGTGCTAATTTAGTTAGGCATCTTAGTGTGTTTATGTTTACAGTTAAAATTGGGTAAATTTGTGTATAATTTTGGAAACAATAGACCAGACCCGAGTATGGTCAAAATATAACAGATGGTGATAACTACCCTCATTGAGGATGTGTCCAAATAGTGTCAAACATGGTAGGAGGAGTTAGTGAGGAATAATTTATGACTTTTGTGTAAAAAACCCTTCAAGGAGTCTTACACCCACGTGAGAGTACATATTTTGCATGTACCAATTCTTGGATTTGATGAGTGTAGAAAAAAAATTAGGCATGTGGGAACAATTACCTTGGATTATCTTAGACCGAAGCAAGAAGAAGGAAGAGAAAGGATAACAAATGTATGATAAATTACAAGGCTAAGCTTGCTGATATCAACCTTTTTTTTATTGTATGTCTTAAGATCTGCATGGCAAGGCCCTAATCCAATAACAACCCTTTGAACACTAAAATATGATAACAACCCTTTGATAGCCTTTATTTTTTCATTTGAATCAATTAAGTTTTTCATCCTAATGTTTCCATCATAATTAGTATAAATAATCAATACCAAAATCCAAGCTTCTAATGCTCCAAAAATCCAAACAACACCATTCATGTCTATGGGTTCAACGTATTCCTAGGAGATACAATACAACCACATTAACTAAGAAATAATAAACATAAACGATATGTGCTACCTCTAATGCCAAATAATATGAACAACTAAGTTGCATAACACAATGTTCTTCAACCATACCACAACACCAAGTCCAAAGAACAAGTAGGTTGATCATGACCCATACCATGGCATAAATAAGCCATATATAATGCAATGAGGTCAAAAATTAGAACATTACATGTTTTAAGTGTTTGACACTTCCAAATTCATTTTTGTTGTTATATATATATAATCACAATTAACATTGTTTGTATTTTGTGGGTGCCAAACAACCATTAACCAAAAAAATCAGACACACCTCCACCACATGTTACCTCCATATGCCACAAACTATGCACCAACACACATATGAATCAAACTAAGAACCAACCAATAAATGCTACATGAACCAAAAACCATTACCATAATGATGACATCATAAATCATAGGCATAATAGAAAGAAGATGAAGCAATGTACATGTGTAATAAGTTAGGCTACAACATATCATCATAAAACTACAAAACACCCTAAAGGTACTATAATGTATATTATCAACACATTCACTTCTTAATCATCATATAAACCTTATTTCTATGGTACAAATAAGTGGTGGGCCCATTTTTGTTGTCTTGAAACAATACTCTCTCTCTCTCTCTCTCTCTCTCTCTCTCTCTCTCTCTATATATATATATATATATATATATATATATGATAAACTTCATGTCTACAATTTAAAACAGATCATAATAGAGCCAAGTCAAATAAAAACCTACTTGGCCTAGAAGCAGTTGATAACAACCTGAAATAGTCCTACTGAGAAAATAAAAAAGTTATTGCATAACATGGCACTTTGTCAATTCAAAATTGATAAGACCATAAAAAAATTATTAACTATACCAAAATCTGTCTACTACATAATAGGGCATTTAGCTTCTCTAGAGATGGTAACAACAAAATCAAGAGAGTGTTGCAAGACTGATAACATGAATGATTAAGAGAAATTGTTTTTTAGCTTAAGGATTTGGTGCTATATCCTCTATGTGTTGATTCACAACAAGTGTGTGATGATCACATTTTCAGCCCACTTTTGGGCATGCCTAGAAATCAAAGACACATATTCTTCTTCTAGGATTAGTAGAAATTTTCATTTCCATATTTCATGTTCAAGATTGAGATGGCATTTCCAGCCCTCATTTCAAAAAAAAAAACCTCTATTTTTTCATAGCTTGAAACATTCATATCCAACATTCATCCACTCACATGAAACATGCATTTCCAGCCTGTCTTTTGAATCTTAAAGTTGCATTCTTAAATCTCTTTTGAGTTATTAAATCTCTTTCTCATGCATATTTTGGTTGCTTAGTCTTCATTCTTTTTGAAATAAAAATCATAGTGCTTGCAGGATGAAGGTTGGAATTTCTTATTGAAGTTTTGCTCGATAGGTCAATGCATACAAGTTTATAATAACCAAAATTACCATATTTGAATTTGTTTGATTCTTGATCATAATCTTATGCATGTTAAAAAGATCTCATTGGAAAGTTGAGCTCAAATTGAACCTTGTTTGAAGGACCAGTGAAGATGACCAACTAAAATGTGATTCTTGCTCCACGACTTGTTTATATCTAGTTTGGAGAAGCTTCCTCAAGCTTGTGGGGTTACAACTCTAATGCATTCTACTTTTTTTATTTAATGTAAATGACTCTAAGAAAGTAATATATGCAAGATCAATCACATAACATGCCAATGGTAATTTTTAATGTAAATTACAATATTGAGAATTAAAAGAAATATTTTGCATGTTCATAGCAAGCATGATCAAACCAAGCCAAAGAAAACCATTGCACACAACTTTATGAATTCAATTCAAATTTAAGGAGGGGTTAGGAAATGGAGTTGAAATGAATATTGAAATTACCATTTCACTTGAATATTTTCATTCTACACATTCCTCCATTTTCATGCTTGAGGATTGTTAGGCAAAAGTAATTTTTTGTTCTTGCTTTAAATTTGAATTTTCCATTTTCTCTTTGCAAGGATAAAAAGGCAATTTCATCACTCTTTCCAAGAGTGATTACCAATAAGGTTTAAATATGAATCTTTATCTCTTTGTTGGGCTTGTTTGTAAATTAATTTTTCGTCTCTCTTTGTAGGCTTGCTTGACATGGAATTCTAGTTCTCATGCTCAAACTTGGAATTTGCATTTTCATCCCTCATTACAAAAACCAAGATTCTCATCACAATCACACTTAGAAATTCATTTTTAGCCCTCATGTACGTGCATAAAAATTTCAATTTCAGCATGTTCAAATCTTGTTTTTGAATCTAATATTGCTCTCATCCATGGTAATTTTTAGCCACATGTATTTGCTTGAAGGATGATTTCAATCTACTTTTTTTTGCTTGCAAATATGAATTATGGTGCACATAGTGTTGGTTTATGAGACCAAAGATAAAATAGGTAAGTTTATTTTGTGTGGAGAAAAATATTATTTTTTTCAACTCATTAAAACTTGTTTCTTCCACAAACTTTGAGCATGACCCAACAAAGCCAAATAAAAACATTGCACATACAAGAAAACATAGTTTTCAAATTAATTTTGAATTGGAAGCAAGATTGCAAAATGCATTTCGAAATTGCCATTTCACTTCAAGTTTTTTTTATTTTACATGCACTTCTTTTTTATTATGCGACAAGTGAGATTTCATATCTATCTAAATGTTGATTAAGGATGGTTTTCATTGATGTCAACCCTTGAAGAAAGCCCCGTAGCACAAAGGTTGGGTAATGGACCCAAGATTGCTTGATGTAAATATGAATCAATATTTTCTTGTCATGGTTGATAATAAGTAGAAATGGATGAACTCCAAAGTGATCCCCTTATGGTGAAATCCCTCATGGGAAGACACTTTGTAGATTGAGTTATCCTAGAAGTATAATTAGAGAACCCATGCTTATTTGTGGAATCATGAGATGAACGCCAGTGAATTTGTTAGTGAAACTATCCTAGATGGATATTTCTTTTCATGCCATTTCTGGTGGTATGTGGAATGTCACATAACTCCTCACGGTTAGAGAGTTATGGCCATGAGAAGTTTGAGAACCCAGGTTTGGGTAATGGAACCAAGTTTGTTTGATGGATAACAGTATGAGTTTTGATATATTTTTAGGTAATACTATTCTATATGGATAGTACATGTCATTCCATTTCTGGTGGTATGTGGAACTTCACATAACTCCTCACGGTTTGAGAGTTATGGCCTTACAAAGTTGGAAGACCCTCATATGTCATCTAGAAGCCCCAAAAGGTCAAAGTAGTCAAAGCGGTTTAAGATATTTTAAAAGGTAAATAATAAGGTGAAGTGATGAGTGTACTATAATTCAAATTGAATCCAAAATAA
>JZKD02S2305697.1:4787-25886 GCA_000966675.3 Picea glauca
AAGAAAATAGTTCCCAGAATATTTTTTTATTGACGTTGACATTGAATACATATCGATTCTTTATATGTGTTGGAGGGTGTATTATATTTCTATTGCATTGACTTAGAATTGAAAAAGGTAATTCATTTCTTAAATACACATTTATTTATTCATTAGTTGTCTTTTGTATGAGGAAGAAGTTAGAAATGTGCAGAGAGATATTATTATTTTCATGAGAACTAAGGTGATGTAGACCCCCTACCTCAGCAGGGTCCACTAACCTCCCGGTTTCTGGACCGCTCTCTTCCCTGAGCCAAAATGGCTCTTCGGGCTCTTATTGGAACCCTTTGAATGAATACACAGGTCCCTTTGTCTTCTGGAAAAGGCCTTGAAAAAACCTATGTATACGCTCAACTTTCGGTGCTCTTATTTGTTCTAAAGAAACACACCTTTTGCTTTTCGGGGTTTTGGGACTCCTACATGCGAGCCCTCCCAGGCTCCTTGTCCTTCCAACTCCCAGTATCCAAAACGCTGAAAAGGGATTAATGGCTCTGGATCACCCCTTAGCCTCCATCCACATGACCACCACTCTGTGATGACACGCTTAACGACAAAGTTCTATCGACTTTTCATGATTCATGGAATCGTGATGCAAGCGTTCCCCTTGTTCTTTGTCCTTCGAAATGCCAAAACCCAAAATAGTGCCTAACGGCTCTGTAGCTCCCCCCTTGAGTCACTTTTCATACGACCAGTCCTTTGACCTAGGGATATTCCTCTGAATTCTTTCAGGATTTTGAGATTCAGGCTTTCGCGATTCCAGCTGCAACGATTTTTGGTCCTTCAAACTCCCGCGTCTCGAAATGCTGAAATCTACCCATGGCCACGGTCCACTTTTTGGGATTTTAGAATTCACGATTTCATGATTTCGGATGTAGACGGTTCTTGGTCCTTCAACCTCTCAGGTCCTAAAATGCTGAAATCTACCTGTGATCATGGTCCACATTTTGGGATTTCGGAATTCACAATTTCGCGATTCCGGCTGTAGACGGTTCTTGGTCCTTCAACCTCCTGGGTCCTGAAATGCCGAAATACTACCCCTTGAGAGAACCTTTTGGGGTTTTCCATGAACCTTGACCACTCACCACATATCTCCTTGATGAACGGTCTTGATGCTTTCACAATTTCATGAGCCAGGACTTATTTTCTCACGACTCCTTCTCCTCGAACTCTTGGTGTCTGAAATGCTGAAAAGGGCGTGGATATTTGACACCTGTCCTCCAAAATGGATGGCCTAGATGATTTTGGGACTTGAAAAGTCCTCTTCCCTCTGTTGTTATGATGATTAAACCCCTCGCACCTCCTTCCATATCCGACGACTATTGGTCCTTGGTGCTAGATCTGACGGCCTAGATCCTTTTTCCCATGCACCTCCCAGGGACTCAACCCTGTGAACGTATTCTTGATGCAATGACTCCAAAATCCCATGCCACTCCAAACCCTAAACTCTGAAATAGAGAAATTCGAGCATGATATTTTGGGATTTTGTGAACCAGGAGTTCGCGATGCAGCGACCCCAAAATCCCTTGCCGCTCCAAACTCTGAACTCCAAAATAGCGCAATTCAATGCCTTAGAGTGTTAGAAGAGACTCGGCCTTAATATCCTCGCTTCTCTACAAGATCCAATGATTCTCATAGCTTCAACACTTCTTCCATGAAGTGTCTCCACCATCCATATGGTTCATCCCCTGAGGTGATTCTAAGCACTTAAATCCCTTGCAACTTGGTACGATTCTAGGGCTCTCAGGATTTCGGCACTTTTCCATGAAGCGTCTCCATTGCTCATTTCAAATGCTCTCCTGCATGACCTCCCAGAGGTAAACCTCTGTGCACCTTAACCTAATCCAATGGTTGTCGGGTATTGGCACTAGATATTACGACTCAGATCTATCCTCCTTGCATGCTCTCCCCCTGAGCTTTCTTGGCTTTTTGACTTAGAATATTTTCTAAGTCTCGAAGGTCTTGACCTTCAACTCTTCCTCTTGTAAGCATGGTTCCTTTGGGTCTCGTCTTCATTATAGAAACATTTTCCCTTCTGAGCTTCGTCCTTTTGGATATTTACTCTTGCACACACCTTGCATTTGAGGATCTCGAATAACTCAGATTCGAGAAGTTTTCTTGAAAAGAAAACTCCTTACGCCCACCTAGCATTCTCCTACTCGATGCACGCCTTGCTAAGCCTATAGAGTATTCAACAACCCTGTGAGTGTCTCCTATTCAATACTTCTCTTTTCTCAGAACTTGAAATAGTTCCTTCTGTGCAGACTTGCACCAAATCAATGCCCTCCTGGCAAAAATCTCCAGAATCCTCAGTGATTCTGTCTTCTCGTCGAACTTGAAAGAGACTTCCCTTCTGTGTACTCCTTGCACCTCTATTGATGAAGGTTCAACACTATCTCTCTTGAGCTTTCCTGAGGTTGTATCACCTCTGTCAATGCACACCTCGTGGACTATGTGCACTCCTTACACTCGAAAACTCCAATATAGGAAGAAATTGAAACTTATGCAATGCTTCACCAGTTATGCATTTAAAACATGAAATGCATAAAAACATGTAAATGTCAAACACACAGTGTGTACGAAAAATTTATTTTCTATTAATTTGTATGTCTATACAAATGTTTACAAAGGCTGGACTGTAACAAGTCTCATCTCTCTCTCGAGACCCCTCTGCTCTGGCCTCTCCACCTAACTCTCTACTCTCATTTTTCTTCTTACAAAATGAGGGCTCACATGAGCTTATCCTCAACCACCATCTCTGAGTTATTGCTATCACAGAGTAGCTCCTATGTCTACATTACATAAATGGATTCCCAGTCCTCACTACGTCCTGGGGTTGCTGTAGGAAACCATTAAAGGAAACCTCAACCACTACCTGTACAAAGGTGTGGTCTGACATTAAAATCCTTACAACAGTTATTGCAATTTCGAATTTCAAGATTGAGAGGTTTCCACCTCTCCCTTTCTCCATTAAATGTGTGTTGGATGTGCTAGCTGGCTGGCATGCTGCTGACATGGAGTGATTCTCCTCCATCATACTCCTCAGCTAGAAAAATCATGATCTCTTAATCTTGAGCTC
The DNA here is from genome assembly GCA_000966675.3 of Picea glauca. Lineage (NCBI taxonomy): Eukaryota > Viridiplantae > Streptophyta > Pinopsida > Pinales > Pinaceae > Picea > Picea glauca. The sequence goes on from JZKD02S2305697.1 coordinate 7,903, forward strand.
CTCTTCTCTAGTGTTGAAATCCACCTAGATCCCAAACTTTCCCTTGGAGCTGTCCATCTGCTCCTCTTCTTTGTTTTTGCTGTTGTTGTTGCCATGCTACTCTTGCAGGCTCCCTTATTCTCAACTTCTCATTCCTGGCAGTCTCTGTTGCTAAACTCAACATCAACCTTTTGATTTCTTTAATTACCTCATCCAACTGCTCCAGTGGCTGGCTCTTTGTATGCAGTTTTCTCTACTGCACTTCTATCTTCTTAATGAGTAGATATGCTCAATCTCCCTTGCTATATTTATCTCTCTTTGTGGAACTAAGTGGCCACTCTGCTGCAAACTCTATCTCTATAGTCTCCTCACTGAACTGTTGCTCAGCTTCTTCCTATGGCAGTTTTGCTACTGCCATTTCTCCTGCTAGCATACTTCCAACTTCTTCCAGCTTCTCCCCAGGCTGGTATGTTCCACTACTTGCTTCCAACTTAGCCTGTTGGATGTGAAAACTTTGCACCATCACCCTCCTTTCCAGGGCTTCCAATTCTTCACACAGGTCAGCAAAATCCATGTTGTCTGCTTCCTCTTCTTCTTCTTCTTCTGTAGCTTCCAGTACTGTAGTGATTTCCTGTCTAGCTTCCTGGTTGAAAATTTTGAGCCATTTTGTTGAATGCTCATCTTCTTATACTTGGGAAAACATCAATGTCTTCTCCACTTCTTCCTCCATGACATTTTCTGTTGGATGTCCTCTTGTTGTTGCTGCATTTGTAAGACATTCTTTGGCCTCAACTAGGATTCTTGGTAAGAACACCTCTATTTCTCCAATGATCAAAATTCTTTTTTGATTCTCTCCTATTAGAATTCCTTGCTGATCTGAACTCTCCTCTGAGTCCATGACACTTTCATACAGTCTCATCTCTTTCCCATTTTCCATCTGGCAATTTGGGAATTTTCTATTTCCCACCTGGCAGTCTATGAGATCATATGATCCCATAGCATTGCCCACTTGGCAATCTGAAATTTCACCACTGCCCCCTTGGCAGTACACAAGACCTTCCACTGATCTCTTTCCATTTCCCACCTAGCAACTTGAAAGTCCCCTTCTACTCACCTGGCAGTTTATGAGATCCTGTGCTAATCTCATACCAATGCCTACCTGGAAATATGAATTTCCATGGCTGTCCTCCTGACAGTCTATGAGATCCTCCAATGATCTCATTTTATTGTCCACTTGGCAATTTGAAAATTCATCCCTGCCCTCCTAGCAGTTTATGAGATCTGAAACCGATCCCTCTTCCTCATCACTGAGGGTTTCTCCAACTTTTGGCTCACAGATGCAAACCAGCTCTGTGTCTGAGGCATTTAGCATACCTCAGACACATTTTCAACAGCCTTTGTTGTCTTTTGACCAATAATTCCTTGACTATTTACTTCACCCTCTTCTTTATGGGCCACTCATACACCCAACGTGCTTTTGCATTCTGTTTCATTATTAATGAAAGTTGTTCCATTCTTGCTCTTATCTTAGGGAGTTCCTTGTCAATATCTGCCTTGGTTTTATGCTGGTGGTATCCTCTTCCACCGCGCTCATGGCCTTTAGTATCCATTTCCATATTTCACCTGCCCTCCTGGAAAGCGTATGGATAACTCTTTGTCTGAGAGCATCTCCATGTCCTCCTACAGCTCGCCTGACTGTCTATTGACTATTGCACACCTTGCAACAATCTTCACAAAGAATCATTACTCTGTCTCCTCCTTTACCTGTTGTCTCCTTTGCCTGAAGTCTACAGACGAAAATATTAGCTCTGATACCACATGATACAGATGGCCTGCCTCAGTAGGGTCCACTAACCTCCTGGTCTCTAAACCTCTCTCTTCCCTGAGCCGAAATGGCTCTTCGGGCTCTTGTTGGAACCCTTTGAATGAATCCATAGGTCCCTTTGTCTTTTGGCATAGGCCTTGAGAAAACCTATGCACGCGCTTATCTTTTGATGCTCTTCTCTGTTGTGAACCAACACACCTTTTGAGTTTCAGGGTTTCGGGACTCCTGCATGTGAGCCCTCCTAGGCTGCTTGTCCTTCCAACTCCTGGTACACAAAACACCGAAAAGGGATTAATGGCTCTGGATCACCCCTTAGCCTTCGTCCACATGACCACACACTTAATGACAAAGTGCTACCGAATTTTCTCGATTCAGGGAAACACGATGCAAGCGTTCCCCCTATTCTCTGTCCTTCGAAATGTCGAAACCCGAAATAGGGCCTAACGGCTCTGTAGCTCCTCCCTCAAGTCGCTTTTCATACGACCAGTCTTGTGACCTAGGGATATTCCTCCGAATGCTTTCAACATTTCACGATTTTGGCTGCAACGATTTTTGGTCCTTCAAACTCCCAGGTTCCAAAAAACCAAAATCTACCCATGACCATGATCCACTTTTTGGGATTTTGGAATTCACGATTTCGCGATTCTAGCTGTAGACGGTTCTTCGTCCTTCAACCTCCTAGGTCCCGAAATGCTGAAATCTACCTATGACCACGGTCCACTTTTTGGGATTTGGAATTCATGATTTTACGATTCTGGCTACAAATGGTTCTTGGTCCTTCAACCTCCCAGGTCTCGAAATGCCGAAATACTACAGCTTGAGAGAACCTTTTGGGGATTTCCCCGAACCTTGACCACTCACCACGTATTTGCTTGATGAACGGTCCTGATGCTTTCAAAATTTCATGAGCTGAGACTTCTTGTCTCACGACTCCTTCTCCTCAAGCTCCCAGTGACCGAAACACCAAAAATGGATTGGATCTTTGACACATGTCCTCCAAAATGGATGGCTCCAATGCTTTCGAGACTTGATGAGTCCTCTTCCCTCTACTATTACGAGGATTAAACCCCTTCCACCTCCTTCTAGATATGATGGTTATCGGTCCCTGGTGCTAGATCTGACAACCCAGTTCCTTTTTCCTGTGCACCTCCCAAGGACTCAACCCTATACACGTATTCTTGATCTAGCGACTACAAAATCCCTTGCCTCTCCAAACCCCGAACTCCAAAATAGAGAAATTCAAGCGTGGGATTTTGGGATTTTGTGAACTAGGAGTTCCCAATGCAGCGACCCCACAATCCCTTGCCACTCCAAACCCAAAACTCTAAAATAGAGAAATTCAACGCCTTAGAGTGTTGGAAGACACTCGGCCTTAATCTCCTTACTTCTTTGCAATATCCAATGATTCTCGCAACTTCAAAACTTCTTCCACGAAGTGTTTCCACCGTCCATGTGGTTCCTCCCCTAGGGTGCTTCTAAGGACTTAAATCCCTCACAACATGGTGCGATTCTAGGGATCTTGAGATTTCGACACTTCTCCACAAAGCATCTCCACCGTCTGTTTTAGCTTCTCTCTTGCGTGACCTCCTAGAGGTTAAACTCTATGCGCCTTTGCCTGATCCAACGATTGTTAGGTATTGGCACTAGATCCAACGGTTTAGATCTGTCTTCCTTGCACACTCTCCCCCTGATATTTCTTGGCTTTTTGACTTAAAATATTTTCTAAGTCTCAAAGGACTCGACCTTAGAGTCTTCCTCTTGCGAGATCGGTTCCTTTGGGTCTCATTTTCATTATATAAATGTTGTCCCTTATGATCTTTGTCCTCCCAGAGATTTACTCCTATGTACACCTTGCATTTGAGGATCTTGAATAACTCAGATTCGAGAAGTTTTCTTGAAAAGAAAAATCCTTACGCCCACTTGGTGTTCTCCTGCTCGACACACACCTTGTAGAGCCTACAAAGTATTCAACAACCCTGTGAGTGTCTTCTCTTCAACACTTATTTTTTCTTAGAACTCAAAAGAGTTCCTTATGTGCACACTTGCACCAACTCAATGCCCTCCTGGTAGAGTTCTCCAGAATCCTCAGTGATTATGTCTTCTTGCCAAACTCGAAAGAGAGTTCCCTTCTGTGTACTCCTTGCACCTCTACTGATGAAGGTTCAATACTATCCCTCTTTAGCTTTCCTAAGGTTGTCTCACCCCTTTCAACACACACCTTGTGGACTATGTGCACTCCTTGCACTCGGAAACTCCAGGACAGGAAGAAATTTAAACTTATGCAATGCTTCATCAGTTATGCATTTAAAACATGAAATGCATAAAAACTTGTAAATGTCAAACACACAGTGTGTAGGAAAAACTACTTTTCTATTAATCTATATGTCTATACAAATGTTTACAAAGGATGAACTATAAAAAGTCTTAGCTTGCTCTCGATACCTCTCTACTCTAGCCTCTCCTCCTAACTCTCTACTCCCATTTTTCTTCTAACAAAATGAGGGCTCCCGTGAGCTTATATTCAACCATCGTATCTAAGATATCGCTATCACATAACGGATCCTAAGGCTACATTACATAAATGGATGCCCAGTCCTGACTACATCTTGGGCTTGATGTAGGCAACCATTAAAGGAAACCTCAACCACTACTTGTACAAAGGCGTGGTCTGGCATTAAAATCCTTACAACATTTATTGCAATTTCCAATTTCAAAATTGAGAGGGATGCGCCTCTCCCTTTATCCATTAAATGTGTGTTGGATGTACTAGATGGCTAGCATGTTGTTGATGTGGAGTGATGCTCCTGCGTCATAAGGCACCTATTTTAGCATAAAAAAGTATAACATAGAGAGAAAAAGAATAATAAATTTAGAAATGTGTAGAGAGATATTATTATTTTCATGAGAACTAAGGCACCTATTTTAGCATGCAAAAGTATAACAAAGAGAGAAAAGGAATAATAAATTTAAAAATCATAGGAGAGGGAGAGAGATATCAAATTTTCCAAGGGAGATATTATTTTAGCTAAATGAGTTTGAATTGGATCCTGGTGATTTCTAAGAGATATTGTCTCTAAGCTTGAGGGTGAAACCATGTTACATTTTGAATAATGGAATGGATGGAGTGGAAAATAGATAATTTCTCATGAGAATAATCTTGGGACTTATTTTTTCGGTAGAATAAAGTTGTTTTGGATTCCATTTAAATGCCAAAATCTATAAAGATGGGATAATGTAGTGGTGGAACATATTAACTCCTTGTCACATCGAATTCCTTAACTAAGTGGGATAAAGTAGTTACATAAATAGGGAAGGATTTACCTATCTTAACCCTCTCTAACTTCTATATCATGTCTAGATAATATCATGTAACTAGAGAGAGAGAATAAGTAGCCAAGGCCCAATGAAATACTAATTTAATACAATAAGGAAAGTTATACATAACTCCATTAAAAATTGCTAAGAAGGTATTGAAAAATGTCAACCAGGAAAGCCAAGGATATAGGGATATAAGTGCCAAGGAAATAATGCTCAAAGGAATTTCCCCCAAAGTTCATCCTTTTATCTCTATAGTTGTGAATCAGAGGTTTGCAAGACAACATACCAAACTAGTGTAGTAGTACAAATATTGAAAACCTTTCTAGTTATAAGGAAAATGAAATATTTTTGCATGATTTTACATCATTGACAATTAATGGTGGAAAGAATAAGGGTGACAATTCATGCAATCCTGATAAACAACCATGAATAGAAGTTATTATTAGAATAGGACTAAATGTATGTATAATAACATGGAGCATAGGTTATATAGAGAACATAAATATTGTATCCATTCCAATAATTATAAATGATATATGAAGAAGATAGAGTAAAACCCATAACTTCAAATCGGAAAGCTAAATGGCATATGATACAGAAGGATATTAAAAGTTAGACACTTGACATAGTAGTTTCTGACTCACTATAACTATCACGTATTATTTACCATTCTTATATAGTGTTGGGATTACTACCATCAGAGGAATATAGGAGAATACATAAGAACCAATATCCTTGTAAAGGTAAAGGATAGAATCCTAGTATCCTTTTCGAAGGCATAAAACTCTATACCAGAGAGAGAGAGAGAGAGAGAGAGAGAGAGAGAGAGAGAGAATATTGTTTAACTTCCACAAAGAATCCACATTGGTGAAGTGAGTGGGATATAAGTCCATTATTTATGGATCATAAGGTATTAGAGAAGATGAATCCTTGACTATGAAACAATTTCTAAAACAAGTTAGACCTCGACATGGTTAAAGAAAATAGAGAGAGGTTGAAAGAATCAAGGGCCAATAATTCTCATCTTTAATAAGAGAATGCACACTTTAAGGAGAAGTTACAAACGTTCAAATATAGAATGGAAGATATGGAGAAGAACCTTGAAACCTATACTAAACTACATCCAATCCTAAATAAAAATTTCAATGAATGCCAAGACTCCCTCAACACCATCATGGAATATTGGTACAAGAATAGAGTTTAGCTTGTACACCTTTGTTGGAAAATCATCTAGTTGGATAGTTCAGAAGAGGATAGTCTCACCCATATGATGTCTCAACTAAAAAAACATTTGGAAGATAAAGAGGAGGCCTTGGAAAGGCTTGAAGCATATGTCAAAGAGTACCAAGAAGTAGGTTCATCTTCCATTGTAACTACTCAATCCCTCACCATGAACAAAACGACTTAGGTAAGTTCACCTTCTATAGACATTTCTCAAGATAAACTTGGTTAATTTGAAACAAATACCTAAGTAATTTCGTACAAATTGTTAAGGAATATAGGCCATGATGAATAAGGTCTAGGAAAAACAATACAAGGCATATTAATCCCCATCATAACCACACCATGGGTCAAGTATAAAGGCCTAAGATTCAATGGAAGAATGTAAAATCCCATGACCATGAAGACCATTTTTGTAAAGATTAAATATATGGCAAAGTTTTCCTACTCGTCGGGAGAAAGAGAAATAGCAAGTGAAGGTGGAAACCAAATACCACCTTATCCTTCTTGTGATAGATTGAAAAAGGGAAGCAATGGAACGAGCTTGAATATTTGTCTCACACCATCACTTAGAAGAAGCCACAAGGAAATCAACTAGGGAAATAATAAAAACAATACCAGGAGGTTTTCCTCACTACTATAATAGGAGAGGACATAGAATTATTAACTGTTAGTACTTAGAAGCCTATTTATTCTCTAGGAAGAAATGCCATATTAATACATCTTTCTAGGAGAAGCAAGTTATATTCCACAAGACTAAATTTTTTCAAAGGAAGAAGGAAAAGGAGAATTATCCATTGCAATAGAAAACTCATAGGAATGGGAATAGGAGGACTATATTAAACAATCCATACAACAATTCCAATAACATTTTCTACCATTACAATTTGAGTGATCATTGGGAAATAAAGTGTTTGTGACCTCATCCATAGCTTCACCCTATAGACCACATATCCAAGAGAACAGTGTGGAGAGTGAAGAATGAATAAGATAAATATATACCTACATATCTACTAGAAGAAGTAGAATCTATCCAAGGAACTATGGAAATATAGGAGTTCAATGAAAGCAACAAATGGACAATAGGCTGATGCTATAGGTAGGCACAATACAATTCTTGTTTTCAAAATTTTATCCAAATAACCTCATCTTGAAGATGTTATAGAGATTGGTGCACAAAGGAAAATGAACTTAGGGTTATTTTGGAGAGATATAGGAGTAAGTAGAATAATTTGCAAGCATCAAAGATTTTTTTCCATGCAACATTCAACAAGCAGTCAGCCTGGATTCATAATTTCCAAGATGGACCATCTCCAAGAAAGACCATATCCAATAAAGATAGAGAGATATGGGAACGAATATTGAGTCTAGAGTTTGGATTAGGAGATTAATTAGACACAAGAGCCTATGAGAGGACTTATACACTATAATAACAATAGATTCAAAAACCAAATATATAGACATAACTAGGACTAGAGCTAGTAGCTAGATCCATGATCTAGAGCCAAGGTCATAGCTATTGCTAGGAGCTAGAGTTAGAACCACATTCTATAGAATCATACAAAAGTCACCTTGATCCAAATTTGTTCCCTTAAGATTTTGTAGACCAAAAATTCTCTCAGTGGGGATGTGTGACCTAAAATGGATCCAAACTCACAATTTTTTATAAGATTCAATACTTGCAAGTTTAATCCAAAAAATTATGAAGGTTAGAAAAAATTGTGAAAAAAATAAAATGTAAAATTTGAATGAGTCAAATCTGAGAGGAAAAAGATGATTAAATGGAAATAAAAAAAAATAGTAGAACAAAGGAGATCAAGGATAAGGAATGGGAAATGAATGGTAATGGATATTGTCCTACCCTTTACCCCCACCTCTCCCTATTTATTTCATAAATTTAACTCTCAAATGGATTTTTGTTGGCAAAGAGAGAAGACGAATAAATAGCCAGGAGAAAATTATACCTGAGATTACTAAAATAAATAGACTAAGCACCCCATTCAAAGTTTGTTTTCCCATTTGGATTTCCATTGTAAAATTTTGAGTTTATTATGATTAATGGTTTTGTTTATTGTTGTGAGCATATTTCATATGTTTTTATGTTACTCTTGTTCATGTTATATTGATTATTGGTTACTTATTGGTGTAATATTTCATTTTGTGTGTGAAAGTTAATTAAATTAGCATCTCTAGAATGTCCACCATACAAATCCCTTCAAAGTGTGATATCTATGGATATTAATATTTGGTTGTTTCAATTATATCTAGACTTGATAATTTGGAATTTTATGGTTTTTGGTGAATGTTATCAATCCTACATACTACCATCACTCTCCCTGAATGAGAACAATCATTAAATAAGAATTTTCCATCTCCCATAGGTTGTATTCCCTTCTTTGGTCCATACGAACCCCCGTAGGTTGAATTTACACTAGTTTGGCTGATTTTATTTCACTTGGGTGACTCAATTATTTTATGGTCAATTTCCTTTCACCTGGGTAAGTTACTAAAAATTTCTCTTTCCTAGTTTGATTTTACACATGCCTAAGTCAACTTCACCTTACCTTGGTTTATTCCCATTGTCTAGGGTGAATTCCTTCACCCTTGGAATAAAATCCCCCCCCTGGTTGTTTTCTCTCACCCATGATCCATACACAATTGTCCAATGGCCATAACTAGTATTTGTTGTAATGACACCCATTGTTACGACTACATGCGATGCAAACCAGTGCAATTTTTTTTTATTTATTTTTAAGTAGGAAGGCAATCAATGACAACAATTAATCAACACAAATTGACAGTGAGCACAACTTACACATTCAGGAAATAGACAACAATGACCCAACATAATAGCACATCAAGCAAATGGATGAAACATGCGATAATCAATAAACAGATAAAAGCAGCTACCCGCCCGACACAAGTAAGACAATGCCTACAAGATAAAGGAAAACATCAACAACTCGACACATCGGCTTCGACGACCAATAATTATAAACCTCCACTGTGCTCAAAACCAATCGCATTAAGGAATTATAGAACCAAATACCAACATCAATTACAATGAACAAATAGTGACATCGGGAAGCACAAGAATCCGACCAGGTTATGATTCGCATCTATCCATCAAGGTGCTCAATGATCCCCTCATCAGGAATCATGTCATCACAAGGTGATAGGCGTGACAGTAACCATGGCAGAACATAACATATCTAGACCTTTAACCCATGCTAAATATTGTGCGCTAGGAGACCGAATGATCTACCAATAAACACACAAAGACTATTGCATTGGCTTAGAATTGAAAAAGGTAATTGATTCAGCAAGACACAAGGTGACATCACTCAAATTAAATTACGCAACTAACCAAAGGATTTTTTTTTCCTACAAGGAAACATGTGTGGTGAAACAACTATGACCAACCACCATTTACAATTCGACTAAAGGAAGAAGGTGCATAGTAACCAATTAACTATTAAACTATTAATAGTTTTAGCTAATAAAACTATTAAACCTTCAACCATTAATCTTGCACAAGCTATTAGACTATTATGCCAATAAACCATAAACCATCAACTATTAATGATTATGTCTAAGAGAAAATGAGTGAACTATTATCATTGTAGTTAATCAAGTAATCTATTACGAATGTAATTAAGTCATGAATCTATTACAATTGCAACATTTAATCTGTCATGGCATAAGTGAAAAGACTGATAGATAAGACTAGATGATTAAACCATTTCTATATAAAAACAATTAATCTATTGTTTGCATAACTCATAAAACACATATATAAAACCATTGACATATAAATAAATTAATCTAATTGTAGTAAGGATCAGGACCATTATTGCAACAATATCTTTTTAAAATGGTTAAGCCCTACATTCGATTAAATTACTACTAGGAAGCTTGAATGTCGATAAATTGATGAAATATGTGCAATAAATTTATTAGAAATTTTTTCCTCCATCTCTATTTTCAAGTGAAATTTCATTTTAGAGGCAGTTCTAGTCAAATAAAACTTGAAGAAATTTGAGAGTAATATTTTATTGTTCAGATATCAAGACTTTCTATATCTCTATCTAACAATTACATCTCTATCTAACAAATTGCTATCTAACAATATATCGATGTCTAACAAATCGCTATCTAACAATATATCAATGTATAACAAATGACTATCTAACAATATATCTCTGTCTAACAAATTGCTATCTAACAAATATCTTATCTAACCAATTAAATTCATTGTCTATTAATTACATTATGTGGTTGTATATTAAATATATGGCATGTTGTCTATCAAAAATATAATATTTTTGTCTCTTAAAAGTATGATATCATTGTCTATTAATACATGATAGCTCTGTCATACAATAGTATAAAATCGTTATCAAAATATTTACTATCAACAATATTAAATTGCTACCCATTAATAAACGCCTGTCTATAATTGCTATTTCTTTCTAAGAAAATGAAATCGTAGAGTTAATATAATTGTGGGAAATTGCAGTGGTAAGGCATAGGTAGGGAGATCATTCTGAAATCGTACAGGTAAAATCACCATGGTAAAACCACAACAAAATTCACACAAAACTCAGAGAAATCAAAGTGAAAAAAGATGGGTGAATTCCTCTAGGAAAAACGCAGAGGTTACTTCACATATATGGGTGAATATTTTCAAGGAAAACAATGTTGACCAGTTAAGATGAAAACACAGAAATGAAAAAAACTTTAAAAAGTACTCAAGGATTAATAACAGAAAGGGTACTCGCCCCAATAAGCGTAGAGAATCAAAAGGTTAGAAGCAGGGTGTCCTTCCCCACACATAGGTCATCTTCTCACACCAGGAAAACCTAGAAATAAAGTAAACATAGGGTGTTCCTTGAGTTTAAGCTCTGGGCAGTCTTAAAAATAAAAATGCAGAAGTAAACCTTGTAAAACACAAAGGTCATATTGCAAAAACACAGATATATCATTCACAATGAAAGCGAAAAGATTAATCATTCAACATTGAATAAGTCAAACACAAAGATAAAATGATGGGAAGGGCATGGGGATTATGGATGAAAGAAAAACACAAAGATCAGAGATTAATCATAAGAGAAAAATGTAGAGATAAGTAAGGGATAGATAGTTGGAAAAAAATGTATCCTTCACTTATTATTGATGCATAGGAAACTAGGGCATTTGAATCTCAGTCTTAAACACCGTAGTGAATACATTTGATTCAGCTCCAGGCCGACTGCTCAGGAACAGACTAATAACTTAAAGGATAACGGACAGAAGATGAAAACATAATTTTTCTTCGTATTAAATCAATAAAAACAACACATAGAATTCATTGCAATCAGAGTTGGGTTTTCCATGGGAAATCAATTCAAAATACAATGAGCATAAGGCTGGGATGAATTTAAGTTCTCTGATCATAAAACGCTGGGCTCAACAAGACAATTTGTTGAAAGATAAAAATTAAATCCTTGTATAGTGTTTCGTTGATTAAGCATAAACTTTAAGATAGTAGAAGTACATTACTGAAGGCATAGGAACATTATTTAAACTATCATTCAGTACAAATATACACATGCATACCGTATCTAAATGAGAAAGCTCTGAAGTCATTGTCACGCACGCACTCCATCCAACTCCCACTTTCCAACCAATGTGACCTCACTGGTACCTCCCAGCCAATCCTAGGGGTACTATTCTTCCCCCTGAGCCCCCCAAGCCACAAGGTGCCACACACATAATACCAGTGAATTCTAGCACCCAAATCACCATGCAAGGTCGAGCTACCACTTGTTACCTGAGCTGGGTATCCTAACTGTCACAAGAGAAAGTCCAGTCAAGATAAAATTTTAGCAGTGTAACGTTACGCAAAAAGATGTGATCCACACTCCTCCTCCTCCATCCTTTTTATAGAATTTTATTAATCATTAGTTTCCCAAAACTCTCATTAGATTCCTTTTTCATTTAATTAATTTAAAAAAACCTCCCCCATACACATGTCGCCCGATCCCCTAGTTGCACCAGAAAATCAATTTTATTAATTAATTAAATATTTCTATTTCCCTCATCCACCTAAGAGCATTCCTAAAACCACTCCTAGGTGTCAAAAATTCCCTTTCAATTCTTAAGTGACTTATGCCCTACTTAATTCCTAGTTGAGTTCATAAATAGAAAGTTTCAAAGGCACGATTCCTTACTAAGTTAGACACTCATCTTTTTCTTTACGTTTCCCCTTTTCTTTAAGTTTCCCTTTTTCTTTAAGTTTACTATTTAGTTTAAGTTTCCCCCTTTTTCCTTTTAAACTAAAAACCAATTTAGGAAGTGTAGATAAAACAACCATTTACCCTTTTTCCTTTTTAATTAAAAATTAATTTAGCAAGTGTATATAAAAACAACGATTTACCCTCTTTTCTTTTTAACTAGTAATTAATTTAGCTAACGTAGATAAAAAAAAACATTACCCCTTTTTTTTAAATTTAATCCTCCATTATAATTCTTTTCCTTTTTTTACTTTAATAAATAAAGTTTTAATTTCTTTACCCCCTTCCTGTCTAATTATTTTTGTTCATAGGTTATGCTTAGACCTAGGTTTTAAATTCACTAGGATGGACGACATTTTTAAGGGAAAAAATAACTTTACTTATCATATCATTCATTTTAAGGATGACCAGGTCCTAAGGAGGCATACTTTTCTAGGAACTAGGTTTATTAACTTATCATAGTTAAAATTGTGATGTTCCCTTCAGGATGCACTACGTTCTCCAAGGGTGCCACTCACCTCCTACCATTTTCTTTGTGTGATGTGCCCTTCAATATGCACTACGTGCTCCAAGGGTGCCACTTTCCTATTTATGTTTTCTTTGCATGACGTTCCCTTCAAGATGCACTACGTTATCCAAGAGTGCAACTTGCCTCTTAGATGAATCTGGTAGATGTCAAACCCATGGAGTCAATACTATACCAGGTGATCTTGTGGGAGACTAATGACCTCTAAGGAATAATTCCCCTTCCTTATTGTGCACCCCTTAGAATGATCGTGAGCGACTATCATAGTCTTCCCTCACAACTTCGCGGGTCTTATTGAACTAGGTAATTGTTAACCTACAATTCGAGCCACGACGGGAGTGCTAGTAGGCTATGGCAGGGTTGCTACCACTCCTCTCCCTCAATGTCTCTGGTTGTTGTGCATGAACCCTCTACTCCAAATGTTAGTCTGGTCAACAATAATAATGAATCATGTCAGCAGTAATAATGAATCATCATAAAATCTAATTATATGTACATTTGTCAAATCAACACCATTCAAACACTAACAGTCCACTCCCTGACTCTATCCAGAGTCCAAGGGGTCTCATTGATGCCTTTGCATCCTCAGTGTCCATATTCCTGCACACTCAAGAGAACCTAGTCAATAGCAACTGTCTATGTAAATACAAAAAAATAGCATATCATAAAATCCACAATATCTCATAATCATAATCAAAGCAACCCATAGTACAATAACCCGGATCACTTGCATGCAAGTGTCCTCCAAGAATAAGTTCACTCTGTGTGCACAAGACGGGGATGTTACATAAACCCCCTCTTGTTTTAGACTTTGTGCTGAAGTTTCATAGTATATAAGTTCTGAAATAATGTGTATCATAGTATCATAAGTCTATATATCAAACAAAAATGGAAACTGTTGACGCATATCATATGCGTCCTCATAGGTCACCGAATGTGGACTATAGTCATCCCACTGAAACTTGACCTAATCTACTATTCGACGTCATAGTTTTCTAATGTGATGCTCCAGGATGTGGATTTCCTCCTTTTTGAGTGCACCCTCTTCAGATACCTGCAAGGTACTCATGTCAATAACATGTGTAGGATCACTAACATTAACTCTCAAAACAGATACGTGAAACACATCACGCATATGCCTAAAGGAATCAAGCAAGGCTAGTCGATAGGCCATGGGACCCTTCCTTTCCATAATCCTGAAAGGTCCCATGAACCTAGGAGAGAGTTTATCACTCTTTCCAAACTTTACCAAACTCTTTTGCAGTTTCACCCGCAAGAAGACTTGATCGCCAACTTCGTAACTACAGTTGACAGGGTGGGCATCGACATAACTCTTATGCCGATATTTCACTTATTTGATCCTTTGTATCATTGTTTTCATTTTATATTCCATTTATTGGATCGCTTATAGTCCCCTCAAGACCATATCCTCAAGCCAATCCTAACTCAAAGGCATATAACATGTTCGCCCGTAAAGAAACTCGAAATGTGCCATCTTAATGGCGCTTTGCGAACTGTTTTTATATGAGAATTCTACCAGTGGAAATAATTCTTCCCAATTCTTTTGTTGGTCCATCACATAAATGCACAACATGTCCTCCAAGATTTGGTTTGTTTATTTAGTCTGCCTGTCTGCCTCTGGGTTATATGGGGTACTAAATTTAATCTGGGTTCCCAAGGCCTCTTGGAAACTAGTCCATAATTGTCCAGTAAACACCGATCCTTGATCAGATATAATATTCTTAGGGACACCATGCAACCTCAAAATATCACTGATGAAAACTCTAGCTATGTCAGGTTCCTGATACATCATACACATAGGAATAAAATGAGCACTCTTCATTAGAGTGTCGACTTCCAAACAAATTAAGTCGTGTCTCCTTGTTGTCAATGGAAATCCAACAATGAAATCCATTGAAATGACCTCCCATTTAGATTTTGGAATAGCGCGTAGTTGTAGTAATCCTTCCAGATGTCTATGTTCAACCTTTACTTGCTGACATTCTATACATCTTTCCACATAGTTGACTATGTCTGCCTTCATTCCTTTCCAAAAGAATAAGGGTTTAAGGTATTCCCTCATCTTCATGACTCCAGGGTGAGCCATGTACACTGCTCTGTGAGCCTCATTTAAGATCAAACTCCTCAACTCGTCATTGGGAGGTATGTAAATTCATCCTTTAAATATGAATAATCCAATGTTGTCCATAGTAAATCCTTCAAAGTTTTGTACCATCAATGTATTTTTCGTGAAAAATGCTTGACCTCTTTGTACCAATCATCGTCGCACTGTAAATTTAGAATATTTTCATGTAGTTTCTTCTAAAGTGGCATCGCCGAAAACATGCATAGTCTCCAACTCAACGCATCTACCACTTTGTTCACTATTCCTTTATGTAAGTAATCTCAAAATCCTACTCGCTAATCTCTTCCGACCAACGTTGTTGTATCATGTTCAAGTCACTTTGCGTAAGAATGTGTTGTAGACCATAGTGGTCTATTTTTAGTTCAATTTTTCATCCAATGAGGTAATGTCTCCAAACTCAAGGAATATACAATGGCTAACAAATCCAAATTGTGTGTCACATAGTTATCCCCATGCCTTGTCAAATTTCTTGAGATGTAAGTGATCACACCACCGTCTTGCATCAAGACTTCACCTAAGTCTTCCTTGGATGTGTCAGTGCATACCAAGAAGTCTGCTTCCATGTCAGGGACCTTTATTATTAGTGTTGTCTTCAACAACTCCTTGAGCCTCTAAAATGCCTCTACGCATTTCTCGGTCCAAACAAACTTCTTTTTATTCTTCTGCAATTCTGTAATCGTATTTGATATCTTCGAAAAACCCTCGACGAATCATCGATAGTATCCCACTAAACCCATGAATCTACACACTTCTGGAACATTTTTCGGCATAGGCCATTCCATAATAACCTCGACCTTTGTTGAATCCAGAGTGATAACTTTGTCAGAGATGACATGCCCTAATTAGTGAATCTTTGATTAATAAAACAAGCATTTAGACAATTTCTCATACAATTTGTTCTCTAGCAGACACTGTAGTACCATGCGCAAGTGCTCATCATGCTCCTCCAACGTCTGAAAGTAAATCAAAATATCGTCAATGAATACTTGGACGAACTTGTCCAAGTATTCCCGGAACACCCCATTCATCAAAATCATAAATACCCCAGGGGAGTTTTTCATTCTAAAAGGTAAAACAGTAACCTCATAATTTCCAAACCTCATCTTAAAGGAGGTCTTAGGGACATCGTCATCCTTTATTTGTAACTGGTGATACCCTGATCTCAAGTATATTTTCAAAAACACCATCACACCCTTCATATGATCAAACATATCATCAATCCTTGGCAAAAGATATTGATTCTTGATCATTTCCCTATTCAATTGATGGTAATCAATGCAGAGTCTCCATGACCCATCCTTCTTTCATATGAAAATAAAAGGTGCACCCCATAGTGACACACTTGGACATATAAGTCCTAGGTCCAACAACTCCTTCAGTTTCATTCTCAACTCCTATAACTCTGGGGTCAACATCTGGTAAGGTGTTCTTGCTATCGGTTCAGTTCCTGGTTTTAGGTCGATGGTAAATTCCAACTCCCTCTCTGACGGAATCCTAGGTAACTCCTCAAGGAAGACATCCACAAACTATCTCACCACTAGAAGGTGTTCTAAACTTTCTGCTACTCCCTTCTCTTTTAGAGCAAGGATCGCATAATCTTACATCCCTTGCACATGTTCTTTTGTAGTTTCAAAGAAGAGATGAAACTTATGGATACTCCCTGGTTCTAAATTACAATCATGCGTCTCTATCCCTCGTCATCGACCAAACTCAATTGTTTCATCTTACAATTGGGTATCGCCTCATGCGATTCCAACCAGTCCATACCGATAATGACGTCATAAGATCCTAATATCGTGTGGTACAGGTTGGCCCTGGTGAAAAAATATCCCAGGTTAAGGCTACAGCCTGTAACGTTCCCTCCAACCTTTTGTTTAGATCCCAAAACCATTTATACAAGGATAAACTCATCCTATTTGACTGCCTTTACCTTAATTCTTTTGAGCACTGCACCAAAAATGAAACTCTCTGTAGCACCTGGATCTATCAAAATACTAAGGGTCTGGTCAATGACAGTACCTGACGTCTCGAGCATGGTCGAATGGTGTTCTTCTTGGCAGTTATTCATCGATGCATGAATCTAATGGAAGTTGTCCAAGTCCCCCATGGTATTGGGTCCCACTAATACAGATACTCTGGTCCCATCCACTGGGAAGTCACGCTAGTAATGTGGCTCCCCACATGTACAACACCCTTTCTTTGGTCCAGTACTTCTGGTATCTGAAGTAGAATCTGACGACCCATCGGACTGGAACCTAGGTCTTAATGTTGAACATGCCTAAATTCTTGCTGATGAAGTCAGTGTTGCTTCTATGGTCCTCGGTAAGGAGTCTGTTGTTGAGGCACTGATCTCCGAGGTGTAGTGAAAGTGGATCCTCTCTAGAAGCCATGATATCTTAGTGAATGTCTAGTTGGTGTTTGATGTTGCTACACACCAGATGATATTTTCCCTATTGGTCTTGTTGGAGTCATGATCTGAACCTCATTCATAAGCTCCTCCTCTACTATGAGGGCCTTCTAGATGACATCATGCAAGGTTTGAGACATCAAAATCCTAACCTTTGCACGAATGTTGACATTAAGGCCAAACACAAACTTGTTGACCTTAAGTTTCTCAGTATTCAGGTGTGGAGCATACCAAATAAGTTCCATAAAATGAGCCTCGTACTCAGGCACTATACATCCTCCCTATCA
>JZKD02S2305708.1:10025-21383 GCA_000966675.3 Picea glauca
ATAGGTTTTCCCAAAATTTCCCAAGTTTCTTTTGTCATAATATTCACTTGTGTTTCTTCATCCAAGACACAGACTATGTCGAAGTCTTCTATTATTTCACTTATGCGTTGTTTTTCTTTCAGGATTTCTAGTAAACTGACATCTTTATGAACATCCATTGTTTCCTTCAATTTTAATAACGTAGTCTGAACTTCCTCTGACTATTTTTCTTTATGACTTTCTAACATGCCCCTAGTCTCTTGACTTTATTCATAGTTTTCTTGTCTCATGTTCATCCCTTCAACTTTAGCAATAATCCTTGGACAATCCTCAACCTCATGACCAACAACCTTACAACAAAGACAAATAGGGCCTACCTCAGGACATTCCTTAGCAAGATGTCCCGACCTTCTATAGTTATAACACAAATTCAATCCTCTTTTTCTCTTAAATGTTCCCCATCCTTTTTTGTACTGTGCACTTCCCCTAGGATCATAGTGTTGGACCTGCAATCTGCAAAAAACAAAAACTAGGTTCCTGCATCCACTTATTAGTCCAAAAACTCTTTTTATGCATAGGAATAACATATTTTTCTTCATTTCCATTAAATTTACTCAAATCAAGTCTTTCTTTCAACTGCTCCCTAGCATTCAGACTAGGACATAATCTATTAAACATACTTAAGTTCATGCTTTCAAAAAAAAAAATTCACTTATCTTTCTCTTGCCAAAGCACAAAGATTTACCTCTTTTAGGATCTTGCCTCTTTTATTCAGATCAACTTACTTTCTTAGAACAAAGCTTTGCAAGTCAAGTAGAGTACTGCACACTTCAACAAAAGATCTATGCATAGAGATTCTCTTTTTATATACTTCAGTTCCCAACAAGCATAATTTCAGGTCCCGGCAACAGAACCATTTGTTGGCACAGGGGCATACCCAGGGTTCAACACTTAACAACGCACCAACAAAACCCTGACTACTGGCTCTTTCGGCAACACCTGCGAAGCAAGCTAAGTCTCACCCGAGGTAGAAGCAGGGGGGGTTACAGGACGCAGTTGTCTGTAACCAAGATGAGACACATATATGTGATAAAACACGTCGTAGAGTACTCTGTTAACACTTAGAAGGTGGCATGCACTAGTTTTTTAACATCACAGAGCATAACCAAACATAGATCGACGCAGTAATAATGAATGATTATATACCCTGAGCACTTAGCACTTAGCATTATAGGTTAGATCTAGCATTCATTTACCCTTAACACAAGTAAATCACTTAAGCAACAAAAGATTTATCTATTACACAACATACTCAAAGCACTAAGAAAATTTACGATAGAAATAACATAGCACAAAGCAAACCATAAGACACAAGATATATGTGGTTCACCCCAGTGTGGGCCTATGTCCACCAACCGCTTCGCCTCTTTATTATTCGTTCAAATATTACATTCATTCACTCTTGTGCACTAAGACACATAGTCGAGCTTCATACCAGGCAGGAGATCTAGGAACTGAGCACCAGATCCTCCTTCCAAAACTAGGTCAAGGCATAGAACCAACTCTCTATCGAGCACAAAGCCTTAACACACAGACATTCCTTTGCACAAAGAAACTATGTCCATGCAGAACTACTTCAACCCACTTTCTACAATACATTCTTCTTTATTTATATTATACAAGCCCTTACAATAAGGCCTAATCATGAGAAAACCCCATGGGATGACATCCCATAAACCCGTTACAAAAACCCTAGTTGACCCTTTATTGGGTCCACTTAACCCTCAAAATCGGTGAGATCTGCGATCTCAGCTCCGCCTGGGTGCTCCTTCTTCGACCAACATGTCGAAGTCCAAAAGTGGGTCAAAGTTGACCAAAGTTTCCTCAAAACTTGGTCGAGGGACAACATAATGAGGTGTTTCTGGACACATAAAGCTTGCTCAAATGCTATGGAAAATTACCATAGTGTATTTCAGGCCCTAAGAACTAGGAAATATAATACCACTGTTAGAATGCACATGAATGTAGATAAACATGGAATGATTTTCATTAATATAATACACATATAAATACATGATCTTGACCTTTGGATTCATCTTCCAAGAGGTCTCGGACTCTCAATGGTGGTTCCTATCAGTTGTCTTTTTATATTCCTTATGAAGTGAGGTATACCATAACCCTAAGGGATTAGGTTTCCAACAAAAAGTATTGAGAGTAAGAGGGCATAGTTTTTCGAGTACCTCTACATTCCTTGGAGGCAAGGAGTCTCATTTGTGAAAGAAGTTGATTTATTCTATTCAATTCATACCAATTGAGTCTATGGATTTTTCCAAGGATTTAAAAAATTCACTATGAAAAAACCTAATTCTTCATTGAAAGTTGTATTTTAGTAACCCCCCTTTCTCCCGAATCTGTCAAAGTGAAGGTTGAAATTTCTTGATGGATACCCCACTAGGTCCTACCCAAACCAAGGATATGAATCCCATAAAATGTGGATGGACTAGATAAACCCTTTTGTAGGTACTCTCTAAGATGGAGAGGCTAACTCTCATCCATGAAAGTAGATAAATATGTGCAACTAAGTAGAATGTATCCTTTGCTATCACAAGGAGCTCTTCCTTAAAATAAAAAGGAGTATGGACTTAGTTTTTTTAACCTAGGATTCTATATCTTTAGTTTTAGTTAAAAAATGATCATTTTAATGAGAGTCTAAGATCTGCTTTGCAAATCTTCTCCAATAGTTGACATCTTGCATTGGGTGAGTTATTTAGTAATTGTGGTTTTAGCCTAGAACTATAAATCTCACAATGTCCACGATTTCATGTCTAAAGATTTTGCCTAGAACTAGAAATATCACAATGTCCACGATTTATCATTCAAATATTTGTAGAAATGGCTTAGAGAACACATTGCATGATAATTGGTGCTACATCTACTAGCCTAACAAGTTACTAAACAAAGAATTCAAAACCCAAATTAAAAGAATAATAGAACCTACACTAAAATTTCCCAAGATGGGTATCCTCGCTTCATGGACACAATCCTTGTATGATGTCATCAACAAAAATATATTGTCAAGGAAATGAGAACCTCAAAATCAATCATTACCAATATCAAGGCTAGCTTTCTAGGTACAAGTTCCAAGTTACTGTGATAGTATTTTTAGTTCACATGTTTATACCATACTTACAAGTTTTTGGGTTGTTGTGTAGTTTATTTACTTTTATAATTTTGATGTCATGTTTATAAGAAAATATTAGACTATATTTTTAAAAAATTAAACAAATCCATCATAATTATTTTATTCAACTCATTTATGTATCCTTAAAATGATATGTCATGTTTATAAGAAAATATTAGACTATATTTTTAAAAAATTAAACAAATCCATCATAATTATTTTATTCAACTCATTTATGTATCCTTAAAATGATAAGGCAATAAAGGAAAAATAAGATTAAAATTTCAATTATATTTAAATCTAATTGTTGTACAACCTAAATTGGAGTTTTGAAATTATATAATTTTTTTTATGGAAATATTTTTTTATTGTACCTACAATATTTTCTATGGAAATATTTTTATAGGCTAAGATGTGATGATAGTGGGGAATTTATATGATATCATAATCACCAAGGACATGCATATAGTATTATTATCATCCCCTTGGGGTGTTTAAACCTAAGTTTCCACGTTAACACAAAATTGGTCACCTCCTTATTTGTCGTTGGACAACACAACCATGGGAAACTATAATAGAGATGCTTTGCATTGATTCTTTTAATATTCATTCTAAATTGCGCATATTAACAAAACAAAACAAAAAAACTCAAATAAATGGCATTTAATTAGAAATGAATGTTGGATAATATTATTTTCATTATGTTCTTTCACACAATGAACTATTATATTAACCTGGACGTATTAAGGCTCTTAAGTAAAAAGAGCATGGCCATAATAAGAAGTTGTTAACATGTTTGTAGTTGTGCTCTACATTTTTGCATGTGACTGGTGGTTTACTATTCATAGCCATAGCTTCATTTGCTACCCAGGAGGCAATCTAGGAAGGAAACAAAAAAGGTTGTTGTTATAGTTAAGTAAAAAGAGCCTAAGAAGAGATAAGTAAATTTTGTTGGAAACCTGCAAGGAATCAAGGAATCTCAATAGTTAGGGGGTCAAAGAGATAAGTAAATTTTGTGGTTTTAATTTTTTTTTTCCAAATCCTTTGAAGACTTCTTGATCTTGCCAAATCTAAATATACTTTGGCCTAGGTTGGTGAATTTGGAGTTTTAGAAGTTATCTCTTTTGTGGTTCTTCGTGTAATATCCTCTTTTCTCTTTAATTAGTTTTAACATGTGTGTGCTATGTGAACATGCTTGAAGAATATCTCGCAATTAAAAGGGATATTCTTTTGTGGTTCTTCGTGTAATATCCTCTTTTCTCTTTAATTAGTTTTAACATGTGTGTGCTATGTGAACATGCTTGAAGAATATCTCGCAATTAAAAGGGATATTATCCTATTCTAGGTGTTTCTCCCAAGTGTAGTTTAATTATTGTATATTAGTTAAATTTGGCATAAAATTAGTAATATCCATATTCATGTATGCCCATACATATGATAGATTAGTTTTATTTTTTGTTACCTTTGAAGGAATCAATAGAAACCTAATGTGTTCTCTGTTATTTCATGTTCCTTTGTGAGTGAAAGTTTCTTCATTGGCCAGAGTTTCCTTCGACAAATTTCACAAATGAATTTGTATATATTAACTATAGACAACAAGAACTCTTAGTAAAAATAAGTATGATTGATAAGAAATTTGATGAAGGAAATCTATCCAACAAGAATTCTGATTAACAAGAACTTTGATTAGAGTTCATGGCAGTTATAGTTCCTTTGTTGAAGTACCTATTGGTAAAAATTCCTTAATGGTTATGGTTCTTAGTGACTTGTTGATGATGGTTCCTTCGTTATAGTCAAATTTCTTGCTAAGGAAATTCCTTGGAAATATGACTGACAATAACTCTAATCAATACTATCAACTTCAGGACAAGAACTTTGATCGAAGAAGGAACAATAGAATCATGGTTCATTAGTCATAATAGTCATGGTTCATCAGTCATAATAGTCCCCTAGTAAAAGTTCGTTGTTAGGAAAGTTACATGGAACTATGATTAACAAATGTTGGTCATATTTCTTGTTGGTCAGGAGATTGGGGAAATATGAAGATATTTTCAAATTTGATTGATGGTTGGCCAAAGCTTCTTTCTTTGGACAAAGTTTTATGAAACTATGACTAATAGGGATTGGGTAACAAGACCAATATCATAGTTCTTTTTTCAGTCAGAGTTTCTATGGTCATAGATCCTTCGTTATAGTTTCGGTTAGCTAGAGTTCATATGGTTAGGTATTCCTGAGGTCATAGTTCATTTATCAATAATAGATCCATTTTCAGTCAAAGCTCCTCTATTGGTCAAATTTCTTATGGGTTAAAGTTCCTATGGGGCATAGTTCATGTTAGCTACATTTTTTGTTGGCCACCGTTCCTTCTTCTAATTTATTTTCAATCATAATTCTTGTTGGTCAAAGTTCTAGTCGATTAGTTAGGAGATCAAGGAACTATGAAGACAATATGAACTCTAACTAATGGGATGAAATTCATAGTTCATATTGGCCAAATTTCCTATCAAGAAAAGTCCCTGTGGCCATATTTCTTGATAGTCAAAGTTCCTATGGGTCAAAGTTCTTTTTGGGTAGAGTTATTGTAACTAGAGTTCATGTGGTCCTTCATAGTCAAAGTTACTGCATGAAATATTTCTCCTGGTCAAGACTTATTAAAGTCGTAGTTCCTTCCAGTCAGAGTTCATAATAGGAAATCTAACCAATAGGTCCAACATCAAGATAGAAGCTTTGATCAATAAATGAACAAGAGGATAATAGTTCATTAGTGATAAATGTCCATTGGTTAAAGTTCCTAGTTAGGAAATTCCTTGGAATCATGTCTAACAAACATTTTTTAGAGTTCCTATTGATCAAGAGAGACTGTGAACTATGATCAATAGTTGGCTAGAGTTTATTGGAACTATGATTGGCATGAACTTTGACTGATATGAACAAAGTCACAGTTCCCATTAGTTAGAGTTCATAAGGGTTAGATTTCTTGTCAACCACAATTACTTACAGGAACTTTGATTGATAGGACCAACATCAGGATAAGAACTTTGATCAATGAAGGAACAAGAGGATCATAGTGTGCCAGTCATAATAGTCCTATGGTTAAAGTTCCTGATTAAAAATTCCCTAGAACTATGACTAAAAAATGTTGTTCAAAGTTTTTGTGGTCATAGTTCCTTCATCATAGCTCTTGTCAATGTTCTTGTGGGTTAGTATTCCTCTTGGATAGAATTCATGTGGTCCTTCATAGTCAAATTTCTTGCATCAAATAGTTCCTATGGTCAGGACTTCTTGGGATAATAGTCCCTTACAGGAACTTTGGCCGATAGGAAAAACATCAAATATGAACTTTGATCAATGAAGGAACAAGAGGATCATAGTTCTTTAGTCATAGTATTCCCTTGGTCAAAGTTCCTAGTTAGGAAATTTGTTATAACTATGATAAAAAAATGTTGTTTAGAGACCCTATTGATTAAGAGATCGAGGAACTATGAAAATATTTTGAACTTTGAATTATCACTGACATGAACTTTGATTGTCAATACCAAAGTCATAGTTCCTTTGTTGGTCAAAGTTCTTATCTGCCAAAGTTCCTATGGTCATAGTTATTGTCATCTAGAGTTCATGTTAGTTGTAGTTCTCGTGGCTATAGTTCATGTCAACTAAGGTTCCTATTGGTCAGAGTATTCATGTGGTTTAGATTTCCTATTGGCCATAGTTCCTTTGTCAATCATTGTTCATGTGGATTATTGTTTCTTTGTCAGTCATTGTTCCTTCCGGTCAAAGTTCCTATCAATCAAAGTTTCTATCGGTCGAAGTTCTTGTGTGTCCAGAGTTCCTATGGGTTAAATGTTTTGTGTAGTTAGAGTTCCTGTGTGGCCAAAGTTTCCTTGGTCAATGTTCACATTTGAATTTTGATGTAAGAACTCTAATGAAAGAACTCTTATTATTAATGTGGTCCCTTCATATCTCCTATTGGTCAAAGTTCTTTTCAATTAGATCTCGTATTGCACATTGTTCCTATGTTCAGAATTGGTCAAGTCATAGTCCCTATGGTCAAAGAGGCCTTCTTGGGGTTAATCCCTATACGGAACATTAGTCGACAATTCCCTCGAACTATGATTGAGAAACATTGATTAGAGTTTTTGTTGGTCAAGAGATCAAGGAACTGTGAATTTTGATTGATAATTGAATAGAATTTCTTTCTTTGGCCAAAGTTTTTTGGAACTATGATTGACAAGAAAAAAAAAACAAGGTTCTAAGTTTTGGTATTGCTTTGCATCATTATTTACTATAGATTAATTGAACTGTAATAAAGTTTGTTTTGCACTATACACTAAATTTTACTCAAGATTTATTTCCTTTACTTCCTAATAATCATGTAGTTACATTTGAGTCTTGGGCTTTGCTAATTAAAAATATATCTCCCAAAAATTATAGCTTTTGGGATTTGGTATTACTTTCCTTTCCACAATAAATATTAGAGTTAATCAAACTATAATAGAGTCCATTTCCTATTGCATGATAAATTTAGATGTTTTTTTTTTTCTTGATTGCCTTTTTCACATTTGTTGAGACAAGGAAAAGTTCAATTGTATGAAATATGTATTTACTTTGATTTAATCTATTAGAGTTAATCAAACTATAATAGAGTCCATTTCTAGATGGTTTTTTTTTCTTGATTGCCTTTTTCACATTTGTTGAGACAAGGAAAAGTTCAATCGTATGAAATATGTATTTACTTTGATTTAATCTATTAGAAGTACACAAAACAATATATTTGATATATAAGGTTTGTTTGAAACAATCCTAGGTTTAACAAAATCTGGTACATTATGTTTTTTTTGAAATAGATGAGGGTGACTTCATGAAGGTGTAAAAAAACAAAACAATATTGGAAAATATAGCTTGATACTAAAGGGTTTTAAAGTAGATGAAGATTGAAACTCTAGGAATACTGATTGTTAACTCGAATATGGTTTTCATGTCAACTAAAAAATTAGTGAAATTATATTAAATTATTAAACTATAAAAATTACAACTACAACAATTGAAATTACAATTTTGTTTGCTAAAATTACAATTTTTGTTTAACAACAATTGTAGTTTGACGACTGGTTTGAAATGTAATTTTAAAAWTTTTGCAATTGATTTAACATTGTTAATATCACCTCTCTGGTCACAATTATTTGATATGCCATTATACATTTTTATTTATGGGAGGCCACATTGTTTTGAGGTAGCCATACAAAATAGGCAAGAAAAAGAAATGAGATATTATAATGGACCATAAGGTCCAAGACCCAAAAAACATTTTTTTTGGTGAATAATTAGTTTGGATTGAAATATATAAGCCAAAATGTCCTTTATTTGATCATGTTGCATTAATCCCTTCATGTACAATTCTTGATTTTATTAAAGAGAAGGAAAGCAACCATGATGCTCCATTCATTGATCTATAAACCAAGGCGAATATTTTACTAGACAAATCATCACAACATATATAATACAATACTGGAAATCTATGTTGTCAAAATTAATTTCCTTTAGATCTTAGATTCTTTAATTACTAGGCATCTACTTAAAATGTATGAAATAGTTGAAATGTGAAAAATAGAGAACATAAATAAATACTCACAAACCATCCACAAATAAATGCAAGATATAACATAGGAAACTTAATACGAGAGAAAACCCAACTAAGGTTGTTTTTCTCTCTTTTCTTCAAATACAAGTTTAAAAAAAGAAGCACTCTCTGTGTAATATTCCAGATATAAAAAGTATGCAAAACAGAAATAAAATGCTAGAAATGGCAGACGAACAACAATATAACCATAATAACACCACAACAATACCAATATGATACCAAAATGAGCACTTTGATTACCGAGAGCAATGTTCACTTGCCTCTTCGAGGGGGAAACCTCCAGTTAAGCAGAGCTCTATTACAATAATATCCAAGACAACACTTCTCATACCCTCGACTCCTATTTATACTAAATATGTCTATCAAAAGAACCATCTAGAGGAAGATCCTTCTACAAGCGGAAGCTTCTATTAGGTCTTCTTACATTCGACCTATTCTTCCTTATTGCTAGGCCTTATTAATATTGACCTTTATTACATCGGAATATATTATTCTACCTACATGAAGGGTTAGGTCCCTAACATGTCCTCCCCCTTAAAAACAACCTTGTCCTAAAGGCTTGAGATGTGGAAATTGTTGTAGAATGGTAGTTGGTTCCCAAGTGGCTCCTGTTGGGGTTGTATCTTTCCACTGGACTAACACTTCCTTGATGGTTCATTGATGTGGGCAATGCTCATGCTGGTCCAAAATGACTTCCGGATGTAGCCAAATGGATCCTTCTTCATCCAACTTGGGAAGGTTGGTTTGAGTTTGGCACTTAGTTCCAATCACCTTCTTTAAGAAGGAAACATGAAAAACAAGATGTAGCTTAGAATGATTGGGCAAAGCTAACTAATAGGCCACCTGTCCCACACACTTGAGAATGGTATAAGGACCATAAAATTTGGGCGCCAGTTTCTGACAATGGTCAGCCTTGAGGGAATTTTCCTTGTAACGTTGCAGTCGAAGAAACACTTGATCCCCTTTTGTAAATTGACGTTCAAAGTGACCTTGATCTTCTTTTTGCTTCATCTGATTCTGGGCCATGATCAAATTCTCTTTGAGGGTATGGAGAATAGCCTCTCGAACTGTAAGCATTTAGTCAACCACCTGGACCTTCGAAACACCTGGTAAATTTGAGAGAACTGAAGGTATCCTTTGTCCCTATACTTCTTCAAAAGGAGTCATGGGGGTCATTGTATGGTATGAAGTGTTGTACTACCATTCAGCTAGAGGTAGCCATTGAGCTCACTGATTTTTCTTTTCCGATGAAAAACACCTCAAATGTGTTTCCAAACACTTGTTGACAACTTCAGTTTGACCATCATTCTGGGGATGATAAGTTGTGTTGAGATGTAATTGGGTGCCTTGTATCTTGAACAGTTCTTGCCAAAAATTGCTAGTGAAAGTTGGGTCRCAATCAGAAACAATAAAATGYGGCATGCCATGAAGCTTGAAGACCTGATCCATTAAAAGTTGAKCCAYAGTGGATGTTGTAAATGGGTTTTGAAGAGCACAGAAATGAGAATAATYGKAAAGGTGATCAACTACCACCAYGATGACTGATTTATTGCCCGATTTAGGTAAGCCTACAATAAAATCCATAGAGATATCCYGYCAAATAGTAGGTGGAATCGWAAGAGGTTGTAGTGTGCCAGGAGATTTGACTGTTTCACCCTTGTTGCGTTGACACACATMASATTCAGCCACAAAATTAYAAACGTCTTGTTTCATACCATCCCAGAAAAAGGAATGTTTRACCCTGTCATAGGTTTTGGTAAACCTAGAGTGCYCAGTTGTKGGTGTAGCATGAAGCTCATAAAGTAYCGTGGATTTAATTTTTGACCRTTTACTTAAATAAAAATGACCTTTGTATCGAAKCTCATCATGGAGCCAAGAGTACCYTGGGGAAAYTGGAGAATTGGACTRCAATTGTTGTATCAGATGCRAACTTTTGGGATCGTGTAGCCATTCCTGGAGAACGGCTTGGAGCCAATATGGTACAATGAAGGAGAGAGAAAAAAGGGACCCTTCATYTTCATATTTTTAGGAAAGTGCATTTGCAACCACATTGTCTTTTCCTTTCTTGTAAATGATCTCATAATCATATCCAAAGAGCTTAGTCACCCATTTTTGTTGCTCTGGGGAGGAAATGCGTTGTTCCAAAAAATATTTGAGGCTTTGATGGTATTTCTTAATTTGGAAGTGTTTCCCCAATAGATAAGGGCGCCAAAGATCAACGACATCCAGAATCGCCAACATTTCCTTTACATAGATTGATTTTCCCAAATTTCATTCAGACAGTTGTTTACTAGTAAAGGCCAAGGGCCGAACCTCTTGGATAAGGACAATGCCAATTCCTTTCCCTGAAGCATCACATTCCAGGACAAAGGTCTTTGTGAAATCAGGAAGGGCTAGGACTAAAGTGGTGCACATGGCCATATTCAAGGTTTGAAAAGCCTGAGTAGTTGTTGGAGTCCAAGTGAAATAATTCTTTTTAAGGAGTGCAGTGAGAGGTGTCGCAATCTTTCCATAATTCTTAAAAAATTGCGATAATAACCTATTAATCCTAGAAATCCAC
>JZKD02S2305719.1:9102-22496 GCA_000966675.3 Picea glauca
ATTTATTTTGCTGACACTAATCAAATTTAAACAACAATAAGCCAATATACTTGATTTATATTGCTAACACCTTTGTCACCCAAGTCTGTGTTCCTCTAGCTCGAACTACTTATCAACTTTTACTATGTTTGTAAGTTCTAACTTTACTCAGGATGGGAAACTCAGAGAAAGTTTAAGCCCAACTCAAACTCAGAAAATAGAATTAGGACTAGGAAGTCTTAATGAGAAAGAAGTTATAAAAACCCTAGGCATATCCTCCAAACAATTTCTTCAACATATAGGTGCTCTAATTGGTCAGTGCTCCTAGAACTCCCAACATCAAAATCTAATTTATACCATGAGAAGGTAGTTTAGTTTGTTGGTGATGGAGATTGGGGTTGTACAACTGTATGAACTATATAATCTCTACTTCGGAGTGCAATTTTTGAACATTTATTATTTTTCATGCCATTTTGGCGGTGCTCGTCAGTTGCATGAAGGAAACTCATGAGCGACGTGGGAGTTGCTTGAGGGAAAGTCACCTGCATCAAGTTAAAAGCTCAAAATGTATAAAGGAAGTGGATAAATGATGGTATGGTCATGAATGAGTGGCCAACAATGTAGCAATGGTCAAGGATGACCAAATCAAACTATAACACACACTCATATTTCATGGAGTGGAACCAAATAATTAGGGTTTCAATGCCAATTTCTTGTTCTGCATACAATTCAATGTTCTTTAATGACTAAGCAATTCATGCCTTTAATTGTTTCGATGGAAGAGGCCTTTTCAACACGTTTTGTTGTCTTAAGAGTCTTTAGAAACTGGAATATTTGGGGCATCAATGGATTATTTTGATTTTGGCTAGAGATTTATTTCCCCTTGCACGAGATCAATGTCAAGGAGTTCAATTGATAGGCTTGGTATGATTTCGGGATTGTTGGGAGTTTCTTAAGGTTGATCAAAGTATAATGAATGTAAATATATATTTTTTATTCTCTATTTGTCTTATAGGAACTCTAGATCTCATAGTTTATTGAATGCCTGATTTGTTCTTGTATTTGCAGTAGAGGTATGCAACAATGCCTCTAATGCGGGTACTCTCTGAATGGACTGGTGTATTGGTATTTTATTTCTCAACAAGGCATGTGCTCCTGAGCTTTGAGCATTGAATTAGGTAGTGGACCGGTAATTATACTTTTTATTATCCCTTATTATTGAGTTGTTAGTTTCAAAGAAGGGAAGGAATTCATGAAACTATCTTAGGTTTTGAGTAATTTGTCCTTCAATCTGGATATTTCATGCTTTTCAATCATTTTTGTGTTGCTCAAGGTTTAAAATTTTAGGGGCTTGTTTGTTGATTTGATGTTGGTCTCTATTTTCAATGTTTATAATCCAACAAAGATATGAATTTTATGTTAAATGTTTGTTGCATATGGACCATATTTCACTATGGCCTTTGTCAACTTCAACTGAGAATGTTATCCATCTTATAGCTCATGTTTTTAATATGTTAAATGTTGGTTGCATATGGACCGTATTTAATTGTGGCCATTGTCAGCTTCAACCAACAATAGTGTCCATCTTCCACTTCATCTTTCTATTCAAGATTAATATTCAAGTATGTAGTACCTTACTAAAATAACCAACTTGAATGTAAAAAATGTAGACATATGCATTAAAAGACAAATACATAAACTATTTTCATACTCTGTCATTGTACACATACATATTGCATACACACATTAGTCGTGGGCATTACTATCTATACTAAAAAGAAGTCTAACCCTACAAGTTTTAAGTCTTAAGGTTATCATGCAAAAAATCATGGATAGATCACATTGTCTCTCCATCATCATTATTGCCTAGTTGCATCTTCCCTTAACTAAGCAATCAATTTGGAATGATAATCAACTTCATAAAGTAGAATGGCATGCTTGTAGTTCCTAGTTAACAAATTGTTACTTGGTGGCCATAAACTAATATGCACAAAAACAAGATACCGCATTTTCTTCATTTTTTTGTTTCTCTTATTGGGGAGAATGAAATGAATTGTCTTGCAATTCCTCTCACAAGCAGAGGGGATAACTATTTTTTCTAAAATTAACAAACTATTGTAAATCTAGCACGTGAACTCTATAGGATTTCCACTAGGGAAATGTTGTTTCTTGTCCTCTGTCATAGTTAGTTGCTAGGAGTCCACAAAATGCTTCCTCATCCCTCTAAGAATTCAATTGGCCTCAAATCGCTTATTGTTTCTATTGGGCAATGTACATTCTCTCCAAACAATAATGCATTGACATTGTAATCTCAACATCTATCATATAGCTCCATCTAAATTAGCAAGGGCTCACATAATATGCCACTAGATTAAAGGATTCTACAACACATGCCACATTATTTCAAACAATATCCCTTATAATCTTTAATATTTGTCATCACTAAATGATGTTTGATTTTCTCATTTGCTCTATCATCCATATGATGATTGCCACTATTAAATAGACAAATCATAATGAAAAGAGGCTCAAAGCCCCTCATAAGCTTGATTTGATTCTTAAAACTTCTATAGTTTATGACATGTTATAAGATATCCAAGGCTCTCCAAATCAACCACTTGCTTTACAATGTATCTTCTTCTCAACTATTCTTGCAGCATGAGACAGTGTATTTGGAAAGCATGTAGTGGTAGGAATAATTGGGCTTTTTAATGTAAATGTCTAGTATCTATGTAAGATGAATTCATGTAAATGTCTAGTATCTATGTAAGATGAATTCATGGTATATGATAATGCTTGTAAAAGATCTTGTGTCCTTAACTACAATTTTTACCCACTTTATTATTAACTACTCTTGCAGCATGAGACAATGTATTTAGAAAGCATGTAGTGGTAGGAATAATTGGGCTTTTTAATGTGAATGTCTAGTATCTATGTAAGATGAATTTATGTAAGATGAATTCATGGTATATGATAATGTTTGTAAAAGACCTTGTGTCCTTAACTACAATTTTTACCCACTTTATTATTGAAATCCTCTAAAAAAAAAAAAGTTCCACCAAATAATTAAAAAAGGGCTCCAAAATAAAGTAGAAAACATGTCCACAAGAATGTTACCTATGTCTTCTCCCAATAATTGTGTTCTTTTATTTGAGTTGTGTCAATTATGTTAATGTTAATTTCAATCTCAACCTTGTTTTGTGTGTTGACATGCAAGTGGTGTAATCCCACATTTCATTGCTAGAACAAGATAACATGTTTTTGATGTATTCATAATTAACTACATGCATGAATTCACTACATTTCTTCAACATACATATTGCATTCAACCACATCACATTGTTATGGCATTCCTTTGCACCATTATGGGCAATTGCTAGTCGGTATACTTGATAGGGGAGATAAACAAGTGGTAGTTCACCCAAGATTTTACCATCGAATTATCCACATGGATGGGCCAACATGACATACAACAACATACATGTTGGTCTAGGGTTATGTGGAGGTTGGTGTAGTATTTAGTGTGCATTGAAGAGCATTGTGGAGGGTCCTTTGTCAACAATTTTGTTGAGACATCTCCTTCTCTTAGCCATTTGCATTTGAAATTGTTTGTAATGCGGTATCTCCACCCTGAAGTGGGTTGACCTTGCCCTTGTAACTACACACGAGTTCATTGTTTGTTGTTAGACCTGGTGTGTACTCTATTTGTGGTTCCTAGAGCATCATGTCTAGTGAAAACTCAATCCCTTGTCCTTGTGCAGTGCTTAGTTGGGTGGGATACATTTTTATTTTAGCCTTTCATTCGACTTGTCGAGTTACAAAAGCATAGGGGAACAATGACATTCTAGTGTGTGATGGTTTGTAGTTTGAAATCATTTGTTGTGGGAAAACAATAGAATTTTTGAGATGGGTTTCTACCTTCTTTACACCTACTAACAAAGCGAAGGTAAGGTGAAGTCCCCATATCTCTCTATTTCATTTTTGGGTAGTGCAATGAGCATTTCTAACCCCATTTTTCTTATCATGTGGCTATTGTGGCAGGGAAACCATAGAAGGACCGGTCACATAGCTATGAAGAGAGTGTGTATTGGGGAAAATGAAGCATATTTCTGTGGTAGGATTTGAATGCTACCATCTTATAAACCTCTATGTTTTTCAACACATTAAAAGCTTCATGGAAATCTGTTTGGCACTTATTTGCATGTGGGTTTGCTTGGATTTGGGTTTTGGAAACTATGGGCTTTTGGAGTGGGGTTTTCTTGCATGTTGGTAATAGTTGTTTGTGTTGTAGATGGTATGGTTTCAATGCAGTGATGCCTTCATCCAATCCTAAAACAACCAAACTAGAATTTGTGGTGATCCTCGAATTTGGGATTTCACTTATACTCTACACTTTCTCATTTTCAAGACCCACCAACAATGCAATGCCTATGTTGGCAAATGCTTGCAGTATAGAGGATTATGAGTTGTATATTTTGATTATATTGACAATGGTGTTTCCAAGCATCTTGGCTACCTGCTTCGATTATGGCAAATTGTTCCTTCCATTCCATAGTTTATACCAATTCCAAGGTTTTTGTTGTGGTGATGCCTCCAACGTGTTTACCTCTATAATGGAAAATGTGAAATACCAAATGAGATGGACCCATCAACATTTTTGATTGGATTCTAGTGCTTAACTTTCATTTATTTAAGCTACAATGGTAGGAGATAATCATGTTGGAAAGTTGGTTGTCATTGATGTTAACCCTAGAAGAAGTCCAAGAGATGGGTGTATTTGGAGAAGTCTCCAAAGTGGTCCCCTCATGGGAAGACACCTTGAAGAAGTCTATACGAAGCCTTGGAAATATGGTTAAGTCACTAAGAATCCCTAGAGGTGTGGTCACGAAGCTCAAAGTTGTTTGAAGAAAAAGAGTGTGAAGGACATTGTAAATGCATGTACACCAATCATAGATGGATAGTCCTCATCATATCATTTCGAATGATAGGTAGTACGTCACGTGGTTCCTCACGGTTGAGAAGTTATGATCTCTTAAAGATGAAGCCCCGAAAGCAAATGAAGAAGTCCCAGATCTAAGGAAAAAAAGTTACAAGTCAGCCCCTAAAAAGTGTTGCAAACAAGAAGTTACAAGTTGGCCCCATTGCAATGAATATTAAAATAAATATTAAGGATATTGTTGGTAAATTCGGCCCCAATGGAATAATCATTAAAGTTAAATTGAATTTTATTTGGGTCAAGTCGGCCCTAAAAAGAGGGTGTCAAATCTAGTATAAATAAGGCACCTAGGAGTTCATTTGTTACATCAACTCAAGTGATTTTTATCTAAGGTAACCAAGGAGATCAGAGACGAATTTCAGAGGGAAGATGAAGTGAAGAAGGGGAAAATTCCAAGGGAAGATGAAGTCTTGTGATGATGTGTTCTAAGGTGTTCTGAGCAAAACAATCATAACTTCTTCATAGAAGATCCAAATTCTGTGAGACCAATTGCATTGGAAAGAGTACAATCCATAGTATGTTTTGTATGAGTTTCGGAACCAAATATCAAGTATTTAGTGTGTGGCATGCTCTACAAGTTCACTCTCCAAAATAGGCTAGGATTAAGCAAGGTATGCCATCTTCGCTATAACTCCTTTTCAAGGACGATTCAATGAGTGAAACTTGGAGGAATTTTAGAGAAGATATTAAAGAAGATTTGGTACGAGTCCCAAAACTTTATTCATTACATGTACATAGTTATGCTTGTTGAAATTTAGGGTTTGTGACTAATCCAAAAACAAGTCCCGCGAGACTGAGGTAAAGTTTGATGAAGATGTTATTCTCTTGTTGTTGAAGATGAAGAAGGTATGAGGGTCTGTGATGGTATGCATTGGGTTGCTCACATGTTGAAAGATATGGTTCTCTATGTGTCTTTAAGGTTTGTATCTTGGTGATTTGGCACATGCTTGATGCATGTATTGACATATTGTTTGAGGAATTTCATTGATGCTTGGCCCATGCTTGAGGTATATGGTTGAATGGATATCTTAGATGGTTGAGGTATGTCATTGATGATATCGTATTTTCTTTTGACATATCTTACGGTACATAGTTTATGGGATGGTTGAGACATATCATGAAGGAGTGGGCTAGCTCGGGACCATTCTCCCTTCTCGAGTGTCCTTTCCGGCAGGTCCTCCAGCGATGCGGTTTTAAATTTCTGGCCAATCCAGAACTCTAGTTGATTTTCTGAGCATTTGGGTTGGTTTAAAATGCGGTAAAACCCCTAGGGGTAATTTTTTGAAATGCATGGGACTTTGATTGTGCGAAACTCAAGCTACCCATGAAAATATGGCCAGATTCAGGCCCATTTTTTTGCCTGAAAAGCGGGTTTTGTTTGCTCCCGAGTTAGCCTACTCCTATCATGAATGATATGGTATATGGTTGAGGTACATGTTTTTGGCACATGGTTTGAGGAGCATCTTGGATATTG
Organism: Picea glauca; assembly: GCA_000966675.3. Taxonomy (NCBI): domain Eukaryota; kingdom Viridiplantae; phylum Streptophyta; class Pinopsida; order Pinales; family Pinaceae; genus Picea; species Picea glauca. Next base: position 15,552 of record JZKD02S2305719.1, read on the forward strand.
GGCACATGGTTTGAGATGTACTTTGGTATATGTTTACATGTTTGAGAAATATCTTGGTACATGGTTGATGGATGTGATGGGACATGTTTTGGCACATGGTTGATAGATGTTATGACACATGGTTGAGGCATATATTGGCACATGGTTTATGGATATGACCGATTCTTGTTACATAGATGATATGACACACATGTATTAGCATATGGTTTGTGTTACACATCAAAATTACTCACTTCAGTGATGACCTACTGTCGTCATTGCAAGTGTTGCAAGTGTCGCATTTTGGTCGCAAGTGTCACAAACATCATACTGTAATCTTGCCTATGTCGTGTCTCTAACGACATCATAAGGACACATAAGACACCTTCAAAAACTGGTTTAAGATAGAGAAATCATCTGATAAGGAGTACAAAGATTTTGCCATTGAGAAAACCACTTAAAAATGAAGTTTGAAGAGCAACGCTCCCCTACCCATTGTCAGGGAGTGCTAGCTCTCTGTAGCCTCCTTTGAGGGAGCATTGTAGCACTCTGTGAACCCTTATGGGGGAGCGCTGGGATTTTTTAAGGAAATTTTGGGCAACGCTCCCCTACCCACTGTCAGGGAGTGCCAACTCTCCCTACCCTTCTTTGGGGAAGCGTTGCAACACTCTGTGTCCCATTCTGAGGGAGTGTTGGGTTGTTTAAGGGAATCTTTGATTATTGAGGAAAATTAGGGAAAAATCCCCCTCATCTTTGGAGTTAGTTGGATTCGAATCTGAGGTCAAGGCTGGATCTTAGGGAGGATCCACAACTGATGGAGAAAGATCCTCAACCTATCCCAAGAATCTTCAAGGTGGTTGGGCCTCTCCAAGCTTATATAAGGAGGCCTTCTCATGGTGAAAAACACATGCCAGATTAGAGGCATCAAACTTATGATCTCATAAGGGAGATTTATCAGTGAAAGTTATAGTCATTCTGATCGTGAAACTTTTGAGCAAGGGTCTGGACAAAGAGAACTTGGTGAAGTTGTTGCATCTACATCTATGGTTGTAAGCACTTTGCTTTGTTTTCATTAATAAAAATATGTGTTTGGCCTGTTTCTTTCAAGGTTGTGTTTATTCTACATGAACTTGTCTCTATTAGATAGATCTGGTTTCAAGCTAATCTTAGTAGAATAGGAAGCTTGTTCTGTCTTTGTTTGATTTACAAGACTTATCGAGGAGCTTGGGGATCAAAGCTCAACTTGGACTGTGCGAGGATGAACATCGTTAAAAAGGTACACCTTTCTTCCTCTTCTCTATACATTAGTTTAGCTAGATTTAAAAGGATGTTAGTGACCAACGTTAGCACCCTTTCTGTCTTGGTCTTAGGAGTCTAGAGCCCAAGAGAGAATCCACTTGTCTGCGGGGGGATTTCTCTGTAACAGTTTGGTGCACATCTTGGTGTATGATCTATGAGAGTGGATATGGTCTTATTGATGATGATGAGGTATCAATATCAGTGGCAGTAGGAGTGACATGTTGATTATCAGTGACAGTGACAAGTTGATTATCCGTATCAGTGGTAGTGACAAGTTGAGTCTACACTTATATTTCAGGGTGGAAGGAAGGGGCAAGGAAAGGGGGTTGTAACCTCATTTTGGTTGAATTCAGAGAATACAGTGAGTTAGAGCTTCCTTCAGGTTGGAGCCTATAAATCAGGGGGTTGGAGCCTCCTTCAAGTTGGTGCTGGAGAATACAAGGAGTTGGAGCTTCCTTTAGGTTAGAGCCTATAAACTAGGGGGTTGGAGCCTCCTTCTAGTTGGAGCTGGAGAATTCAAAAAGTTGTAGCTTCCTTCAGGTTGGAACCTATAAATAGGGGGTTGGAGTCTCCTTCCAGTTGGTGTTGGAGAATTTGGAAGTTGGTGTTTTCTATGAATGTAATCTTTTGATATATAAGAAAACATTATGTGGCTTTCTTCCGTTTGGGTTTCCACATAAAATTTAGGTGCACTGTGTATCTACGGTTATGATGTGATGCATTGTTTATTATTATATGTTTATGATATGTTAAATTCAATCATAAGTAAATGGAATCATTGATAAGCTAATGTTGTGATTGAAAATGGTAAAAAGTGCTCAATACTGATTCACCTCCCCCCTCTTAGTATTGATGAATATTCCAACAAATCCCACTTGTTGTATTTAGTTAAACAATTTCCATGCTTCATTGTCTCCATTAGCTCTACGTGCATGTAGGTTTGCTTGTATTTGGGTTTTGAAAACCATGGGTTTTGGGTTTGCTTGCATGTGGGTTGGGACAAGACAAAGGAAGAATCAATTGATGGTAATCATTGTTTGTATTGTAGATGCATAGATAATTGATGTTTGTATTTGGCTAATCTAGGTTTAGAGTCATTATTAAACTCGAGGAATCTCATGTCATATGTCTACTTCATTGAAAATGTGCTAACAAGCAACAAAAACATGCAACCTTCTCAAATTTATTACATACAAAATAATATTTTGTAGATGTAGCAACAAGTACGAAAATATGGCCATCGAAAAAAAGATAACTAAAATATTGGTCATTAGCCATTACATTTGAACATAAATAAATATAGACCTAATCACTTGCACTTTACAAATCAATATACTTATGAGGAAGTGGCCTTTTTTGCTATGTTTTTGCAGTTTTATTACATTGAGTAGTTGATGATTACTTATTTATTTATTTTTGACTATGTGTTAGCAACTTTACAACATTAAATGGCAATGTAATATTATTATAAAGAAACGTCATAAATTTGGCTCAATCATTAATGAAAATGGTGGCATCACCATTTTCCACCTTTCAAAACTAATGACATCGTCTATATTAACCACTTTTAATTATGTGATTGTGCTATTTATGTTTTAAGATGTTTTTCCTTCTAAAGTGTATGTTTGAATCTCATTGATTTGCCACTTGCAACCATACTCGGTGCACTATTGATCGTCCACCTTATTGTTGCCACATCGGCCACCTTTTCATTGTCACATAATCGATGGTCATGGATGCCTCATCTATGCAAAGTTGTTTTCACTTAGCTTCCCCTTGGTTGCTTACCTTGTTGAAGGATTCCATTTATATGAGTGATTCGTAATATACATAATTGTTTAGTGTAAAATATTTTCATTTGGATGTTTTTTTAGTGTCATAATCAAATTGTATAGTTGAACATTAAATATAGTGGATTTTATGTTTTATTATTTTTCCTCACTTAGGATTTGTTATCCTCTTCATATTGGAATAATTAGGGTTTTGCTTAATATTGAATAATTATAAATTGCCACTTTTTACATCATTTCTTTAATAGTTTAGTGTCACGTCCCCATAACGTGCCTTACGTTCGTGCACCTCTTGAAGGCGTGCGACACCACAACGTTTCACGCTTGGTTGCTTGGCAACACTAAGATTATTTTGTCCGGACTACGCCTCTTCACCTAGAGCATACCCATATTCTGTTCTAGGCTATCGACGAGTCACACTCCTACTCTAGTGCAACACTTGTATACTTAGACATTTGTTAATTTCTTTAACACTTAATCATTTTTAAGCATACATTCAAGAACATAAGAGAACAACAACAAAACAAACGAAAGACAAACATATATATATAGTGCGAGCGACACAAACCATGCCTAACACTCGACTAAGTCTTTGTTATAGAATAACAATTACAACATGAACACTACCGTCTCGGTTTACAACTTCGGTAGAGTCAAACGACTCGCCTCAACTCACCAAGACACTCATGAACAAATTCGTCACCACAAGACTCTCTATCCCAATTGTCTCCACTGCCACCTGTGGTGCACCTCAGATGTGCCTCCAATCACAGACTTGTTGTCTCTTTGTTTCCACAGACTTCACGGATTTCAGTTCTGTCTCACACATGCCTCCATAGACTTGTGTTTCCAGACTTAGCCAAAATCTATCCAAGAGAAATTCGCCCAGCTCTGTCCGTTGAACCCTCCTCCTTAAGGCAACACAAGTCCTTCTAGAGTGGAGTTACTTGGCTCCTTGAGGGAGCTCCTCCTCTTTGTCTGCCTTAGAATCCCAGAGCTCTCCTTGTCTCTAAGTTTTGCCAAACTTTTTTCTTCCTTGGTTGTGCACCCTTATTCTCTTATAGGCTCTTCAAAGGTCACCATGTGAATCGTCGCATCCTTTGGGGGTGTCGCGCCCCTTCATGAACCCATGTCCAAACACACCTTCATGGACTTGATCGCCCAAATGAACCCATGCACTCTCAACTGTCGTGTCCCTTGGGACCGACGCGCCCCTCATGTCAATGCACCCCATCCGACTAATCGACTTGTCATCTTGGGTGCGCGTGCCCCTTAGGTGAGTCAAGCTTACTTGCCTAAGTGCGCCCCCCATACCTTCGTTGATTTTCCCTTCATCGATGGAACGCCCAAGTCTTGCCCTCAACTCTTCATCAAACCGTATGTTGTTTGACTGTTGCAAGGCACATTGGGTGGAGTTGTCCCTTGGCACGTTGCGCACCCAAGGAACCCAACTCCTCTTTATATGAAAACGTCAGTTTCTTCATTTGCACCTATCATCTTGCATGCCTGATTCAATCTGTGGTGGAAGTGTGTGTGCGTGAGCTAATCTCCCAAGGCCTTAAATTTATGACATAAAACTTTATAACATCTATGTAGCATATATTAAAGAAATCATTGGAAGAATAAATTCAAACCAACATAAATGATAATTACATATTTAAATTATTTTAAAACTTTCTACAATAAAATGTAATAATTCTTATTTAAAATGAAAAATATTTTTTAAATAATTCAGTGAATTATTTAAAACTTTGATATTTTTTTTACTTAATTATGTAAGTCACCAACTGCAGCTCTTACAGCAAAATGAGCAGTAGAGTACACACTTCCTACATTTACATGTTTATGCAGTGGACCAACTAACTGCAGCTCTTACATCGAATGAGAGTTGAAGTACGTACTCCATACATTTAAGCTTACAGTCGCTGAGAATGGAACTCAAGACCTCTTGCACCGAAAGTAAGAAGCAAACCACTGGACCAAATGCCCCCTCAAAAACGCTATCATCTTTGATACTAAACTGTGCAACAGTTTTGGAAATCAACCTCACTGCTTTGCCCTTTTCTTTTGGAAATTGCAATAAAAGGGAGAATAGGATCAGTGTCAGAAGTGGGATAGGGTAAAGCCATGGCGTTTTTCATCAAAACACAACAAGACTTGTTTCAAGAATCTAATTACAGCAGCTACAGGAGCATTCCGAGAATGGAACTCGGGACCTCTCGCACCCACACCCAAAGCGAGAATCATACCACTAGGACAAATGCCCTCTCAAGGATGCTATCATTTTTGCGGACTTAACTCTGAAATAGTTTTTGGAAATCAACCCTGCTGCTGCTTCGCCGTCTTCTTTTGGTAATTGTAATAGAAGAAAAACTATTTTTGCAGACTTAACTCTGAAATAGATTTTGAAATCAACCCTGCTGCTGCTTCGCCCTTTTTGAAAGCGGTGTCAGCAGTGGTATTCGAACCCACACAATCAAATGATGACGAGAATTTGATTACAGCAGTTGACCAGAATTTAATTACAGCAGTTACAGGGGCATTTCGAGAATCGAACTAGGGACCTCTCGCACCCAAAGCGAGAATCATAAGACTGCACCAAATACCTAGGAGATGCTGTCATTTTTGCAAACTTACCTCTGAAATAGTTTTTGAAATCAACGCTACTACTTCGCCCTTTGCTTTTGGAAATTGTCATAAAAGAAAAACTAGAAGCAGTGTCAGAAGTGGTATTTGAATCCACACCCGCAATTGAGGACCCGAATCTAAATATCTACAGGGGCATTCCGAGAATCGATCTCGGGACCTCTCGCACCCAAAGCGAGAATCATACCACTAGACCAAATGCCCTCTCAGAGATGCTGTCATTTTTGCAATTAAACTCTGAAAATTTTGAAATCAATCCTAATGCTTTGCCCTTTTCTTCTGGTGATACTCTACCTCTCAATTCCAGTAGAAGGATCCATATCATTATCCAAATCTTTCTAGTAATATTTAATAAAGGACATCTTCACCCTCTTTGCATATGTTAGCACATTCGGATTTGCTGTACCCATTTCCTCCATAATTGTTAGAGTTCCTTGTTTCCACCTTGACCTGCTTTTTTTCACCGCTTCTTGTGTTGTTTTTGCCAAACCATCACAAGTAACCGGTCACAAGTATTAAATATATTATGAAAAATGTCATTTGCAACTTTATAAAAAGTCCACATATCCCCATATTATAACGAATGATTTAAAATAACAGAATTATACTAAAACTACCATTGCTTCCAAGTAAGCAAAATCCTTGGAAAATACATAAAACTAATATTACAATACACAAGAATACAAACCCTAATACAACATGGTGCATGGGCTTTGCATGGTGTAAAATGTTTGCTTGCTTAGGTGGATATGTGGGAAGTGGGTTTCCTAAATGTAAAGCAATATGTTCATATGAGATATAGAGAAAAAACATTAAAGTAGGGAAAACATAATAAATGATACGGCATAAAATATTAAAAAGTGGAAAGTTTATAGAAAAATCAACACGGGTTATGCAAATTCTCCACTCTACAAACAAAACAATACTATCTGTGATTTAAAAAAATGTGAAGAATTGTATCTTCAAAAATAAGGAATTTGGTTAGCTAAAGACATTAGAAGCATGTAAACAAGACAAGTTTGTAGTAATTAGAAACTGTCATGCATGTATTAGAAGTAACCCATCTCTTGTTTGGACTAGTAACAAATCTACACCCCCCTTGCTTGCTCCTATAAATGATAAGAGGATTGCCTGGAAAACAACAGGATGTTGATCTTTTCACCTAAAGCTACCAACTGTTAATATTATGGTAGCTTCGAGAGGTATGAACCTCTATTGTGACCTATGACGA
>JZKD02S2305741.1:0-13662 GCA_000966675.3 Picea glauca
AAACCAATATATATGTGACACGTGGCGACCATTGATTGGGCCACGTGTCACCATCCCGTTCGCTGCAAACAAGCCATGTCATATGCCAACTGTCCACACAACTGCCTGCCACGTGTCGTACGACCTGCCACGTCAGCGTCCGTACGGACTGTACAGTCAACATCCCCCCCCCCCTTTTTTTTTGCCCATTTGTCGTTTTGAAAAAAACGCGATATCTCTCTCTCCCGACGTCCTTTTGAACCCAAACGAGTTGCGTTGGGTTCGTGACGACGAGGCCTACGCTCTCGTTTGATTTGAAGTGATTCCGAGCACTTTGAATTTTGAGCAAAATTTGATCCCCTGGATCAATATGGCTCATAGCTTGCTTGTGAAAGTAAGTTGTGTTATAGTCCCCTAATTTGAGCCACAATCATCTAAATTTTAGTTGCGATGTTTCCTCTTTGTTTTTTTATATCGCTTTGCAAAGTTTGATGGATCAACATCTCAACTACATGTATGTCAATAATGATATCTTCTTTCTCCATCTTGGTTTGAGTTTCTTTTAACTGAGCTCTAAGTAACTCTTTTTCACTTAACAAGGAGGAATATGATCTTATTACCTATTCTTTCAAAGCATTTTTAACGAATTTTAACTTTTTCTCCCATATATAGGTAGGGGTGCTTGTGATCCAAACCTTCTAGGCTAAAGCGATTTTGTCTGAGACTTCCCGATCTTACTACCAGAGTGGGTTATATATAAATGGTAGGGGTCCATGATTCAGAGTGTCTTAGAGTTGAATAGCTATAAGTTTGTGGTTTGAAACTGTTGTAACATTCAATAAATTTTTAATAAAAAAAATTAAGATTTTATTTTATAATTAATTTTAGTTAGATTATAATTTATTCCTTATAGATTTTTCTTTTAATCTTAACTTTGTTTATTATTAATTAGTTTAATTTTTGATTTTTATAGCTTAGTTTTAGTTTTAAGTTACTTTTTAACTTTAATTTTATTTAAAACTTTGTAAATAATCGAACTACATCTATATTATTTAATATAACCGTATTTTAACAAATGTCGTGTCGTATTAATAAAACATGTCTATGTATGCAGGCTAATTGTGTGATTGTAAATAGATCTACATGCTACACTTCATTTCTCCCCCCTCCTCCACATGCTCGATCTTTAACAGGAGGGGGGGGGGGGGGGTTCCAAAAAGCAATACAATGGTTTTCATTAGAGCTACGCGATCTTTAACAGGAGGGGATGGTTTTCATTAGAGCTACGTGCCACACACATGTTCATTACCCCCCGCCCCCACCAATGTTTTAAAAACCACTCGAGGACCCCCCGAAATGAACGAGGAATTAACACGTGTCTCACTGACGTCGACACATGAGAAGGTGAAGTGACTAATTTTAATTTAGTCGTTTCATTTGAATTAAATCCCACCATATGTTTCTGGTAAAATTCATTGGTGTTAGTTTAATTTCCCATGGTTGATTCATTATTTATGAAATTTCTAAACATGTCTACACTATTCTAGTTACTAGCGCGATTTGAACATTTTCCCAGCTAATTTATCTCGGGTAATTTAAAATTTTTTCTTTTTCCTTCATTTTATTTTTAAAATTGAATCGTCAAAATTAGATAAAATTAAAAGGCACCTTACAGTAGAAGAAGTTGACTTAAATGATAGAGACACATATGTATTTGACCCTGTGTTATCATATTATCTATTTGAATTACATCAACCAACCATGCAACACTTTAGAGAACTCGTTGATCATTATCATGCATGGGAGTCTGACCTTGCCAAATACATAGTGCCCCAAACTTATAATTTTCCTAAGTTTTTTCCCTGGTGTTCTTCCCATTATATTTCTTCTTAGAGGTCCGTTGCATCCAAAGATGGCTCCACCCTTTTTGTTATAAATTCTCAGTATGTTTATGAAATGTTTAAATTGTCTCGAAACCCTGGAAATGAAACATCAAACAAAAAATTTCTTGATGACTGTTTCATAGAATTAACACCCCAAGACATAATTGTTTTATTGGAGTTATATTTGTGCAAAGTTGTTAATGTTCATGAAGAAAATGTTAATATCAAGATTGTCATATTCCTTGAAATGTCTAGGCATATCATAACAATGGTAAATTCAATCTTAGGGAACAATGATGATAAAGATGTGAATGAATACATTTTAGGATTTTTGGCTTCTATTTGTCCACCCACACTAAAACCCTTTGTCAAATTTAATTATGCCCAATTTTTGGCCGATAACATTCACTTCCAATTATCTGAATTTGAAGCTAGTAGGTATGTTAGATACCAATATGATTTGGTATATATATTTTTTTTCTGTATACCCAAGCTGCCAATTTTTCACAATTCGAATTGAAGAGTGAAGATGAAAAGGGAAACCCATCTTTAATCATTCATTGGACTCCTTTGATTAGGAAAAAGGTTCAGAACATAGGGTTCCAAAATATATCAACTAGTTCATGTCAAAAGCCTTTGAGATTATTCATGGTGAGGTTCCTCCCAAGATTTTTCCACAATGCAATTTTTTTTTACAGTTGAGTCATGTTAAACGAGTTGGGGATTGGAATGTGCTTGAGAATCACACAAAAATCAGGATTTATGGTGCTGAAATAAATCCTTTTCTTTCACCTAGGTTCTTAAAACCTATAAATTTTCCCTGGAGTTCATAAGACAAAGACTCAGCTCTAACCATATTCATTTTGTATCAAAGATGCATAAATCTAGCTTTAAATTAAAGAAATAAGTAGAACCTTTTATTGCCAATACCAGGACAACCTTGCAGGATGTTGAAAATATTCTTCAGGACATGGGTTTCTAGCAGGGTGAAGTGTGGATCTACGATCCTCACTCCATCGTTTCAACAAGAAGGATGAAATTAGGGTCAGTTCCCTATCTTCATTGGTCAAGTCCATAACTGGAGCTACTAGCAAATCAAGATAGTCGAGAGGATGTGAAGAGGATCTTGTCGATTCAGGAACTAGTTTCAGATCAACCGTCACATTCACCTATAACAAAGACTCCACAACAATTTGAAAAAACTTATAAGAGGAAGGTTATAGGATCATCTTAGAAAATCACAGAGACATATGAGGAAAAGGAAACTAAAAAGCAGAAAGTAGAAGAATTTGAAGAAATAAAGGATCAAATGTCACAGGATGAGCTAGAATTATCAACAAATCAACCTCCAATTTTCATTTAAGTATCATAATCAACAAATGCACCAACTTCAACAAGTCAGGATAGATACAGAACATTGGAATATGATCATCCCAAGCATGTTGATTATTTCCATCAGTTCATGGATATTAAGAAGAAGGGTGTTAAGGTTAAACAAGATGTTTTTCCCAATATTTGTGATCTAGGGTAATCCCAAACCAGGTTATTGTCTGCTATGGATTATCAAAGAGGTTAGTTAAATCTAGTTGTGTTGGAGGTAGACAAGCAAAATAACCCATCTTCAGATACTTATAAAGTGACCAATATTTATCTTGATTTGGATGCATCAATCCCATTGATAAGATCGATCTACATTGGCAAACTGGAGAAATGATCAACAAGTATATTATGATCACCTCTCTTGGAATAAAAATATTGCAGACTACAAATGATAAAATTTTAAACCAATTGAAGCACAAAAAGTTGGCCAACAGAACTAAGCAAATGAGATTAGAGGAGATCGAACAATGGTTTATTGATTTGGGAGAAAATCCACATGATGTAGCATCGATACAAGATCTAATGAAAACAAAGGACACTGAAATACATGTATTGAAAAAAAATCTCAAAATACCTGGGGTTGATCATGTACAAACACCAGAACTACAAAGGATACAACAAGAAAAAGATCATCTGCTAAGGAAAATTGTACAGATGAAGGATTAGATGGAAATATATGAAATGCAGACTGAAGCCCTAAATAAAGGATCTTTTTCTTCCCAACCTACAGGGCCAATAGACCCATCATAAGAGTTAGCCAAATATTTATCAGAGATCAATATAAAAGGAGTTGAGATTGAGAAGCTGAAGAAATCAGTCTCAACAAAAAAAATTATGAGATCAAAGTCTTCAAAGAAAAATTTAAGGACAAGGACAAAACTATTGACCAATATGAGAAGATAAAAGTCAAATTGCAGGGAGAGGTAGAACAACTAAAAGAAAATATTATTGGTAGACCATACCTTATAGGTGCTATACACCTTATATGGGATCATATCATTACATACGTGACCAAGATGTGGGATTATTTTAAATTTGTTGGAGAAGAGAATATCTTGACAAATGAGGTAGACAGAGTCATACAATAGGCATTCCCGAAGTTAGGAAACAAACCCCAGGTAGCCACCAAGATTATAAATTTCCTCAATTCCATGTCCAAAGAAGAGTTAAGGAAAAGATTGGCGAAGGACAAAACCGCCATGGTTATGGAAGCATAAAACATTTTTACCAAAAGGAGTTTAATTCAACAAGGTCAAAATAAATGTATCATAGTTAAAAGGAATCTCAAACTCTTTTCAAATAAGTTTGATAGGCTAATTCAAATGANTATATTTACCAGTTTCTTCCCTGAAATGATTTCTTCAATAGCTTGTAGTTGATCTCTTAACTGAGAGATTCTCACAAGGTATGATGTTATGCTGTCATCATCATTCATTTTCATGTTACAGAGCTCATTCTTCAGACTCATTACTTGTCCAATGTTTCTGACTGAGAAGAGGTTAGTTAGGGCATCATGCATCTTCTTAGATGAGTCAAGATGAGATATGTAGGGTATCGAGTGGTATTTTATAGAGTCCACTATGATACTCATGGCATTGATGTCATTGTCTTTGAACTTCTCCATAACTGCAACATTCTGAGGTTCCTTCTCTTTTCCTTCTTCAAACTGTGGTTCCATGATATTTCCTTTCACGATATCGAACACTTTATTCTTGGAAAGGATTAGATCAATCCTTGTCTTCCATGTTATGAAGTTAGAATCCCCTTCTAACTTGTTTTCTGACTTCATAGAGTAGGTCATGACTGCTTTGACTTGGTCAACCTTTGTCTTTGACCAAAAAATCAAACTTGATGTCTTAGCTTGCTGAGAGTACCAGGAGGTGCGCTAGGTTAGGGCACACTAGGATATCCCAAAATTAGGTTAATATCTTCACTTAAGGTGCCTCAACAAGAGGGTTAGGGTTTCATTACTGCAATAAAAACTTTGACTGCAACTGCAACTGTGACTGAGAAAATCCTTCCAATCTATCTTCCAGTGGTTAGACTGTCTGGAGATAGTGTGGGCCCATAACATGTTATAAATAATAGGTGTTCTCGTTTAACCATAGAAAACATAACAATATTTTCACCCAACCATAGGCTGAAGCCACCCTCGAGCACCTTAACCTTGACAAAGAATAATTCCGGAAGAAAACCCTAGGTCTAATAGCCGATCAAGGTAGCGTATCACTCTCAAGAGTTAGCATACCAAGCAGAAATTCCAAACCATAACCAAGAGAGAGTCCAAGACTGAAACCAAAATTACAAGTTGCAGTAGTTGCAACTACATCTTCTCTCCAAACTTGCGCACAACTAAATTTCTGCAGTTGCGAGATGTGTGTGTCAAATGAGCTCTGGCCTCCAGTATTTATACTGCTCCTCCTTAGTTGTTTGGGCCGACTTCTCATTCTGGAGGATAAAAACTCAATATTAAATATTTCCTTTAACCAACTTGTCTTTTAGGGTTATGTCCAATGCTTTAGGGTTTCTTCTTGCTTCCTAGAATATTCTATTCTTGTCAGGGTTACACATGGAGGTTAATACCTCCCGCAGCTACCATAATATCAACAGATATTGCATACCAAAATATGATATCTTATCAATACCCTTCAAGCAAGGATTTACAACTTCTAATTCAGTTAATTCAAGAGTGAGTCATCATTTAAAGATAATGAAGATAAAAGTTCTCATAATATTTTTCCTTATTCAGACCTATTCAAGATTGGCATTCTAAATATAATTCTTTTTGTTATGATATCCAAGATTGAAAAATTGCTTAATATAACCACTTTTGGTTGTATTTTTTTTGTATAAAAGAAATAAAACTCGATGTAAAGAGGGCTTTTTTTTGAAGGAAAATATGAGATTTTAATAAAAAGACTTCATTTCCAGATTCGAGTTGGATTCTTGATTTCATATTTTAACTTATGTTTTCTGAGTTTCTCATATAATTTATGTGTCTATAATATTTCTTGCAAGATGTATATGGTATTGTAAATTGTGACAACTTGGTACGACCACCACTGCAACAATTGCAAAGGAGTCAATTAAAATTCAGAGATTTCTTCAAATTATACTACAAGTGTAATTTAGATCTGTGTTTTTTCAGGTTTATCCTTGTGAATAGTAATGCAATTTTAATTTCTGTTCAATTAGTATTACTGGTAAATCAGATACAAATTACTATAATTTCCCCTGATTGAAAATAAAGAAATAATTATTCATTAGAATCCATTGTGATATTTTGAATCCCTTGTTCTTGAAATCTCTTCTCATCATTCATTCATATTTAAATAAATTTCAAAATAACGAAATCAATCCCATTAAGTTTGGAAATTTAGTTTATTCAAGCTGACTAGTTAAAACCTAAGCAAACAGGACAACATTTCATTTATAAACAAAAATAAAAATCTAAACTCAATCTATCAAGAGTTAACAAATGCCTTGGAATAGTTTCCTAGCCAAAAACATCTCAAGGACTACAATATTCTTTGGCACCGTTGCTGGGGACTAAATTAAGAAAACTTTCATGTTCCCTAGGTAGAACGATAAAAAAAACCTATTCCTTACTAGTGAAAAAGAGAGAGGTCGGCTAAAATGTTTCACCTGGAGACTCCATGCTTTTAATCCTGGCATATGGAAGGGAAAACACTAGATAAAACCGAGATCCAAAGAAAACTACACCATTATTAGATCCAAAAAAATTATTCTCTAAAAAGAATCTTCATCAAAGGAAAATTTCACCTTCTTTAGGTAAACCGTCTTCTTCAAGTAATCCTAAATTGAAAGACAAAATCCTAGAGGTTTCTTTAAAGGAATCATCTTCTATTTATGATATACAGAAAATTATTTAATTAATCCAAAACTATCTATTAAGGTTTCTCCTATAAATTCCCCAAGGGTTTCTCCTAAACATTTTTCTACAATTTCTCCAAAGATTTCTCTTTGGAATTCTCTTGAGGTTTCTCTTGTAACTTCTCAAAAACCTTGTCTTTCAGTTTATCTTAAATATTCTCCAGTTATTTCTCCATTAAATTCCCAAAAGTTCCCTCTGAAGAAGAAGAGTCTTTCAAAAACTTTTTCAACCCACTTACTCCAGAAAATTCTAGGTTATTACTAGAACATCTAGTGGCCGGTAATATCCCTCAACAATAACAAATAAAACATCTACAAGGTATGCTACTTTAAAGCTTCCTAGAAATAAATGTTTCCAGACAACTATATCAAATTGTTACCTAATTTTAATGGGGAAGATGAGATAAAAACTTTAGAGCATTTAGCAACCTTTGATCATTTTACTGATAAAATTCAACTCGAGCATGAAGATGTTTATATGAGAATATTCATTCAAACTTTTGAAGGGGAGGTGAGGACATGGTTTAAGGGATTACTCCCTAATTCCATAGATTAATGGGATGGCTTAGAATCTATTTTTATTAGGAAATGGGGGCATACAAATGATCATTTATATTATTTGATTGATTTTGGAAGCTTAAGAAATAAAACTAATGAAACAGTTTCATACTTTATCAAAAGGTTTAACAAACTTTATCATAAAATTCCAGCAGATGTTAAACCATCTCAACCAGTTGCAAAAGTAACTTTTGCTGTCTATTTTGATCCAGACTTTGCTTTATTACTTAGGGAAAGGAGAGATGCTACTTTAACTGATATGCAAGATGATATTGTTGATATTGAATCTAATATGATTGCTTTAGGAAAAACTAGGGTTAAAATTGATTCTAGAGATCGAGAGAAAATAAAACAAAAAGAGCAAGTTGGTTCATCTTGATCAAATAAAGGTAATCAAGAAGAAATACATATCTATTAAACTGGCAAGAATGGAAACTGAAAGGAGCAGGCCCGATAATAGAAATCCAAAATAATTTGTAAGGCCTTTTAATCCTCCTCAGGTTTTACAAAGAGAAAAAAAGAATGGAAGATCAACCAATACAAACATCTTTAAAAAGTGAGAATATGGTTGATAAATTCGTTGAGGAATAATTTGAAGAACTTGATGACATAATGAATATTATGGAGGGTGATACTTCTTATGTACGTCTGACACAATATGAATGTGAAAAATATTTAAGTTTCAATCAATATTTTGATAAATATAATAATAATAATAATAAGACTGATATATCATAATCTCGGTACAAAATTTTCTCAGATGCCTTACAAGATGAACTTCATAAAAAATATGATCTTAGACCTAGAGGAAATGGAAATAAGACAAATAATCAAATTCAATATGAAAATTTCAAAATAAAGATAAATCAAAAGAGGTGCCGAATTTGAAACAAAAATATGATAATCAAGCAGTTAAAAAACTAGATGCAAAAATAAGGAAAACGAGGAGACAAACACTGCATTCAATTTAGAAAAGGAATTGAATAAAATCATAATTATTGTTCCCTTACTAGAACTTGTTAAAAATCCTATCTATCAAAAGCAAGTCTTGAAAATTATTGATTGCTTAAATACAATAACACAACCTGATACTTTGAATTTACAGGATGAAAGGCCTATTGTCATGTTTGGTCCTAACATTGAAGACATAGGAGATGGAATAGCTCCCTTTTATATTACTTTGACTATTCATGAACATCTGATAGATAAATGTATACTTGATTCATGTGCTTCTCATAACTTAATGCCTAAAATAATCATGGGGAAGCTGGGATTAGAAATCACAAGACCTTGCCATGATCTTTACTCCTTTGATGCAAGGAAAGTTAAACGTTTAGGAATGATCAAATATCTTGTAGTTAATTTAGCCCTAATCCATGTAAAAAGTGTTATGATGGATATGTTTGTGGAAGATGTTCCTATGAATTATGGTATGCTTTTATTAAGGTCCCGGGGAAACAAATTAGGTGGCACATTGCAAATGGACATGACTTATACCACTGTCCCAGTTTTTGGTGGAGAAGCTAGGAGACTTTATAGGGAAACTAAACTTGCATACACAGTTAGTGATCCCAAAAAACCCAATAACTATCTTGTATAGTCAAAAGATCAATATTTGGGATGTTTCAATCTATTTGTAAATAATGAATTAGAAGATTGTATAGAATTTGTAAATACCCTTTTTTGTAAAATTAATGATTTCAAAAATGGAATGTGGAAAATGTATTTTGATGGAGCTTCATCCTGGGAAGGTGCATGAGCTGGTGTTCTCTTTATTTCACCTTCTGGGAAATCGACATCATACTCTTTCAAGTTATAGTTTGAGACCGATTCCATGAATAATGTCTGTGAATATGAAGCTCTTATTTTGGGTTTAGAAACAACTAGAAAATTGAAGATTGTGAATATCATAGATTACGGAGATGCCAAGTTTATCGCTAAACAAATTATACAAATTTATCAAGTGAAACATTCGATGATGATGGTTTATAGAAATTCGAGTTGGGATTTAATTGAGAATTTTTTTGTGACATTCAATATCCATGCAATTCCTAGACATGAAAATCAACAAGCTGATTCACTACCAGTGGAATCAAGCACATTCAGACCCCCTGATGTTCTAAAACTTAAATATGAGTTGGAGATGAGGTATAAACCTTCAATCCTATATGATGTTAAACATTGACATGTGTTTGAAGATGATCAACATATTAAAGTTTTTTTGGAAATGGTTGATGAATTATCTGCAACACATATTGATCAAGAAAAAGAGAATGATAATGATCATCTTAATGAAAATTATAATTCCGATTTTAAATTGAAAAATATAATTTCTAATCATAGGATTATGGTATTAAGAAACAATCAAATTCAAAAAGGATTAATACCTCTAGGAAAATTATTTGATAAATATGATATTGTTGCCAAACCTTTTGTTCATCCTCAGATCGAAGAGGTAGAATATTGTAACATTGATACTGATCAAGAACCAAAGAATGTGGAGCTTTCAAAACTTCTTCCTATTGACATGAAACACAGGTATGCTGATTTATTTAAATATTTTATTGAAGTTTTTGCATGGACTTGTGAGGATTTGAAAATTTATGACACCAATATAATTCAACATAGGATTCCACTCAAAGTGGGATTTAAGCCATTTAGAAAAAAACTAAGACAAGTAAATCCTATTCGTCTTCCGGTAATTGAAAAGGAACTAAATAAATTAATTGATGCAAAAATTATAGTTCCTCTTAAATATTTAGCTTGGGTTGCAAATTTAGTGTCCATTAGAAATAAAAATGGTGAAATTAGATTGTGTGTTGATTTTAGGAATCTAAAAAAATCTTCGTTAAAATACAACTACCCATTGCCAAAAATGGACATTATTTTACAAAAGGTAGTTGGAGCAAATCATATTTCTATGATTGATGGTTTCTTTGGTTACAACCAAATTGTAGTACATGAAAAAGATAGAGAACCGACTGCATTTACAACACCATGGGGAACTTTTATGTATGATAACATGGACTTTGGTTTAATGATTGCATGTGCAACCTTTCAGAGGGCCATGTATATAGTCTTCGTTGGAGAAAGAGATAAATTTATTGTTATTTATTTAGATGACTTGACTGTTTTTTCAAATTCAGATGAAGATCATTTAAATCATCTTAGACAAACTTTTATAAAGTGCAAAAAATATGGTTTATCATTGAATCCTAAAAAATCACATTTTTACACGCAGGATGGGAAATTGCTAGGCCATATTGTCTCAAAATATGGTGTGAAAATTGATTCTCAGAGAGTTGAAGAAATCAAAGTCATAAACTTACCAAGAAACAAAAAAGAAATTTAATCATTTCAGGAAATTTTTTTTTAAGAAGATTTGTCCCTAACTTTGCTAAAGTTGTGAAAGATTTGATAAAGATTCCAAAGAAATACAATGAAGTCAAATGGTATTCAAAAGCAATATTTTCATTTGAACAAATTAAGAAGGCATTGGGAGAAGCACCAGTTTTGGTAAGCTCAGATTATTCAAAAGATTTTCTTATTTTTTCCTTTGCTTATGAAAACACTATTGTTGCAGTTATTTTACAAGAGAATGATGAAAATCATGAACAACCTATTGCATTCTTTAGAAAAAGTTTAAGAGATTTAGAACTCAAATATAATATTCTTGAGAAACAAGCATATGCATTAGTAAAATATTTGAAATATTTTAGAGCCTATGTCCTGCATTCCAAAATAATTGCATATGTGCCTAGTAACATTGTTAAGGATATTCTGAATCAGCCTGATAGTGATGGAAGGAGAGACAAGTGGATGTAAAAAATTCAAGAGTATGACCTTGAAATAAAGCCCACAAAATTGGTTAAAGGACAAGGTTTGGAAAAACTATTGGCATAATCGAATTGTAGGGCTCTTGGAATAAATCTTGTGTTTGAAACAACATAATATATTTCAGCAGAGTAAGAGGAAACAGAGTCACACCAGCCTCTCAAAATGGTACAAGAAAATGTGTCTTTATCCCCTTGGTATAAGTACATAGTTTCATATTTGCAAACTCTTGAGTTCCCATCTCATTTAAATTGCAAGCAATCAAGTATTGCATAATATATGAAAATATTTATTGGAAATATCTCTTAGGCATTCTATTGAATTGCATTGTTGAAGAGGAAACTAAAGGAATCATAAATGAGTTTCACAAAGGTATATGTGGAAGACATCATGCTTGGAGAGATACAACTTATAAAATTTTAAGAGCAGGTTATTATTGGCCAAAATTATTTTCAGAAGTAAATACAAAGGTAAGATCTTTTAAAGAATGCCAAATTTTTGATGGTAAACAAATATTACCATCATTACTATTGATGTTTGAATTAGTTAAGATAGAAACAACAACCTCACGAGGATATGAATCCCCCTACGTTTTTATAGAGGTGGTACTCCTTTTTGGATGAAAGATATATCATGAATAGTTTGGATTGAGGAGAATGCTAAATAGCAAACCCATATCTTTGTTGCTTTTATTTATTTGTGAAAATGGTTCTTAATAACATGATTTGACCTTTATGTGCAACAAATTACTTCTCAACAATTAAAATATTGAAGGGAGGCTTCAATATCATAATATATACATACTCAACACCATTTATACAACCCTCTAAATCACACACAAATAAAGGATAAATCCATATATTCTCATAAGAAAATGGAGAGAATAGTTTTGATAATCTCAAAGAACTTTAAAAAAGTTCTACATTTAATACTGAAAATAATTTGATAGGAAAACTCCAAAAATATCACATTCAGAAATCCCAAGATTTGAGAAGTCATTAGAGCAATGCCGCGAAATAGTTCTCTGTGGAGTTTTATTCATGAAAGATATTAAACAACACACAAAATCTATTTAGAAATCACATACATGTCTCTAAATACTCCATGGTCATATAAGAAAAGTCTTGGAAGATTTCAAGAGAAACACTCAAGAACACAACCTTATGTTCAGTTAAAAAATATGAACAAAAATTCTCGAGAAATTGTTGTAGAAGAAGAAGAAGAATGCAGAAGATGGAGATCTCTAGTTTTCGATCAGAGGCTTGGATTCATGTTGATGGCTGGAGCCTTCTGTTCTGATAATGGAACCTTCTCTATCACTTTGATGAATTCCTTTCTTGCTTTTTAAAACTGTCTCTTCTAGCTTCTTGAGTGGTTGGGGATTTCTCTTTCTTGGAGTAATCACTTTAATTAATGCCTCATTAAAGTCTCATTAATGAATTTGTATCATTTACATCCGTATCTTATAATGGGCCTTTTCATATTTAATAAAAGTTTATAAATAAACGTTTATTTTGAAAATTTTAATTATCTGCCCCCTTTTTTAAAGTGGATTGTGTTTTGATTTTTTGAGAAAACTATTTGTCTTTTAAGCCATTTAAACCACTTTAGATGTAAACTAAATCATCTTATCTTTTCAACGAGTTCTCCTGGGTGATATTTCAATTTGTGGATCTCAATATATGAGCTCGTGAAGACAAGGTTCCAAACAAATTTATCAGTAAACCATGAAAAATTAGTTGATTGTGTTGATTATTTGGGTAAACCATTTTCGCAATAATTTTTTTATAGAATGATTCAGACCGTGAAATTAGGAGGCCGTTGAGGAAACATATCCAAGTAGTTGTGATAAAAATTTCAGCTTGTGGTTCGTTGTATTTTTGGAGTTACACTTTGTGGAAAATAGGGTTTGTGGCTAGTCCTGAAACTAGTCTAAAACATCTGTTTCGGGTAAAAATGTCATAAGTTCTTCATAACAGATTCAAATTCCATACGACCAAATGTATTGGTTAGAGTACATTGTTTAGTATTTGGTGTACCATTTTCAGATCATACAACAAATATTCCATGTGGGGCACTCTCTACAAGTTCACTCTTTAGAATACGCCAAAATTCAATAAGGTATGCCATTTTT
>JZKD02S2305752.1:0-29913 GCA_000966675.3 Picea glauca
TGGAGAGTATAAATAAGAAGCAAAGGTCTCTTGTGAAAATCATCTCTTGAGAATAGCTTGAAGATCTATTCTGAGTAAGAGATGGATTTCAGGTTCTCATGGATGCCAATGGAGACTTGAGTGTGAGCTGATGTCAGGTTCTTGAAGTCTAAAGCAAGTTCCAGATTTGCATTCTATGGGCTCAGATCTACCATAGAAACTATGGTATGGTTACATATTTGTCTTGATGGATACTATTTCTTATTGTATGGTGAATTCTTAAGGAATTATTTGTATAGTTGTTGTGATATGGTTATGTTGGTTGACTGATAGAGTGAGCAACACTCTTATGATTCAGTATTGATATAATTTCCATGGTATACTGGTTGCTTATACATGACTAAGTAACATTCATATTGTATGATTGAAGAGCATGAGTAAGATGTGGGAGAGCATAGATGTGTTATGATTAGTTATGGTTCATATGGGACATTGAAAGACATAAATAGGTGTGACTTAAGGCTTCAAAGGATCTGAGTTTTCCATAAAGAGAAAAACCTAAGGCATACGCAAGTTGTAGTACATACACATGTTGCACTACTAACATGTTGCATACCTATTGACAGATTGGTATCTGTTGAGGATTGATTCCTCTTCTCAGTTGGTGCTGAGTTGTGTAATATGAGTATTTCATTGTAGAGTTGGTGTTGTTGTGGAGTTGTAACTCTATTTAGTTGTTGCTGATAACCCAAGGATTGTAGTCCGTAATAAAAAGAAAATTGTACATACATGTTGTGTTCTTTGTGTTCCTTGTGGTGATGAGTTATTAATGATATTTACTGCTAGTATATGTTGTTGATGTATGTTCACATTTATCTGGTTATAAATGACAACAATAAGTGATGAGCAATTGGTGATTGCTAACTAAGGGGTTTTGTGAAGGGGAAGTTTTAAAAAGATCCCTACACTGATTCGCCCCCCCCTCTCAGTGTGGTCGGTGTGTCCAACAATTGGTATTAGAGCGGGCCTTCATTATAATCCTTAACAAGCTTGGAGGAGATCCATGGACACACAAATGGATGATGAAGTCCCAATCCTTGATGAGGAAAATTATTCTACATGGACAATATAAATGTAAGTGCATTTGAAGGAAATAGGAGCGGTTGTTTGGAAAACAACTATTGGTGGAATCAGTTCCTTTGAAGAACAAGTCAAAGTTTGCAGCTCAAAGGGAGGAAAAGAAGAATGATGCATTGGCTCTCAAGACCATTCTTAGTGGACTCTCAAGTTCTATCAAATAGAGCATGGGACAATGCACTTCCTCCAAGGATATATGGCTAAAGCTAGAGGATACATACCAAAGCAAGAAGGAAGACACTAAAGACAACTCCATCAAGATCAATGAAGGCAAAGAATCTCCAAAAACCCATGATTGCAATATTTCAAAATGTGATGATGTTGAATATTTCTCTACAGGTGAAGACGAAAATATAGAGATAGTATGTGTAGAATTAGATGATAGTTATCCCATGGAAGAAGTAGAAGAAGAACTATCAGAGATTAAAAGGAAAGTAGAATGAGGTCTATTTGAATACACCTATGACCATTGTTACATAGAATATAACTATCTTTCTGAGAACACTAAAAGGTTTCTTAAAAAGAATCAAAGGCATATATTGAAGTTAAAGGAAATGCTCAAGGAACANGGGGGGGGGTCCGATATGAGGGCGCAGAAGTTTCAATGGATGAGATTCAAGTGCCTAGATCGACGACTGATGTCTCATTCTGGACCCCCCTTGTCATTTTGCCTTTAATGGGGGGGGGTCCGATATGGATGGTTTTGTGTGGGTCTCCCTTAAAACCTCTTACTGCTGCCTCATCTGCTTACCTCCCTGGCCTCCTGGTGACATGTTTCCTCCACTTTTCCTCTCTCATTCCCCTGTCACATCTCCTGACACCTGTTCTCCTGTTCTCCATGCCACTTACATCATGTCCTATCCATATTCCCGTGGCACCTCTCATATAGTGTCATACCCCATTTCCCACCACCTGGTGCTTCCAACTCATCACCAATCATCTCACCTTCGCAGTTTTTTTGCCATCGCTCTCCTCGTCAGATCCTCATCCACGTTTGTAGGCTGGGCCCCCTCATAGAAATCCATCAAGGCAACATCGACCAAGGAAAGGTCGCCACATTGTCCAAATTCATAATTGACTAGGCCTTACCTAATCCCGAGAAAGGAGTTATTGAGGTAGTTGATGGTGGTTGAACGTTGTCTCCTTCCATAAATATAAGGTCGCGAAGGGACAAGCGCAGAGGCAGACTGTCAGTCCATCTTGATAAAGATCACGTCTAATAAACGATTGCATGGGAAGTCTTCCCAACGTCTGCAAGCGCAGCCTGACAGAGAAGCTCATCAACGTAAAGCCTTGAATGCATGATATGATCGGCTTCAGACCGTCTGAGTCAATCTAAGTATATGTAGGCATTTTTTCCATTTTTGTGGGTATCGATGGTAGAGCTAATCTCCCTATTGTAATGTTTGGATGAAGCACTAGTTTCCCTGGTTATGTATATGTCTGTGAGACTTCTTGTTTAATGGCAAACAACTTCCTTACTCCATCTTGTTTCCATCTAATACTTAAAGAGTTCATGATTGACTGATTCACATGAATCATTGTGACTGTGTTATGATAGATGTTTAATTGTAACGTTGTTATGATTTCTTTTAGTGTTCTTATAGTTTGAATACAATAAGTTCTTGTGTTTAAGTTCTTCCTCTTTGGGCTTTTGAAGCTTGATGCTCACAACAGACCTTTACATTTTCTCACCGAAGTCTTCCTCCTACTCACCCTTATTACATCTTACTATTTGAAGTTAAACTAAGACCTCACCTGTTCATGCATAGCTCGGTCCAAGATCCTGAGTTCAAACTATATTTTTCTAATTCTGTTCTCTTTCAATCACCCTTTATAAAAAACCTGTGACATATAAACTGATGGGTATCAAGGTTACTCCTGCCGTAATCCAGGAGTGACTTTTGGTGCTAACATTTTTGGCGCCATTGTCGGGGACGAAGTTGAATATTTTCCCCGGTATTGAACAACATTGAGCCTCTGATTCTGAAGGTGCATCAGGCATCAAAGCCTTCCAAGATTTCTACTATGCACCTGGAGACTCCACTGTGGCAACTTCATTGATGTGAACCCACATGTGATTCCACTATTTCAACCTTGGCATCTAGAGGCAGGCATACAAGGTCTACTCCACAGCTACCTTTAGCGACACTTGAAGCCGAACCAGAGAAGATCATCAAAAAGGGAAAGGCCTTTGGAGGAGGTACTTCTACTGTTAAACCAGGTATTTTTGATGATTTTCATTGTTCCATAGGAACTCTAAACCCTGCATCTCATTCTGTTTTATTTCCTTATGTTGGAGTTTCCTAAAGTCTGAAGTTTGGGAGTGTTCTTGTTGAGTTTTCTCCTCCTAGTCTTGGATTGGAGGGAGAAATCCTTGCCACTCCCCTTTCTCTTGAGGTTGTACCCTAGTTCATACCCATCACTTAAGAATATTTTCCTACCCTAGGTTTTACCACCCCTCCTCCTATTACTACTGCCACTGCAGAAAGATAAGCCTTCGTTGACTCTAGCCCTGTAGCTTTTTCTCTCAATCCTCCACTATTTCCCTTTCCACTTGGAAGCTCAGTCCTAGTCTCCCCTGTTCGAACTCGTTCCCCTCCTAGTTCTTCTCCACCAAATGTTCCTATGGCANATCAAAAGACTAAATAATGAAATAGAAGAGAATAACAAACTAGATGATGAGATTAGAAAAAGTATTGAAGTTAATGTCCATCTCAAGACCCAAATTGAAGAATCCAAAAGGGTAGAGGAATTATTAAGCAATCAAGTAAATGAAAAGGAAGAGTCATGTCATAAGTTGGAAGTTGAATTTGTTTATCTTAGAAAGAAAGTAGAGAAGTCAAATAAATTCTTGAATAGCTCAAAAATCTTGAATGAGATCTTGGATAGTCAAACATCACCAAATGATAAATTAGGTCCTGGATATAAGAAAGAAGCTACACATGTTGAAGCAAGCACTTCTAAGAAGCATGAGGTAAGTACCTCACTCTCAAAGGATGGAAATTGTTATCACATAAACATGTAGGGGGTGTTTTCCCTAAGAAGAAACCCCTTTGGCGAAAAGATGGCAAGAAATGGGTCAGAAAAACCAACTTTTCCTAGGTCTTAGTGATCTAGCACATATGGTTTAAGAAGCGCGTGGATCTGGGTGGCCAGGATTTGCGTGCCCAAATCTACGGATGAGGTCTGATTCCGGACCCCCCCCCCCCCCGCCGTTCTTCCTTTAATGAGGGGGGGGTCCGATATGAGGGCGCAAAAGTTTCAATGGACAAGATTCAAGTGCCCAGATCGATGACTGAGGTCTCATTCTGGACCCCCCTTGTCATTCTGCCTTTAATGGGGGGGGGTCCGATATGGACGGTTTTGTGTGGGTCTCCCTTAAAACCTCTTACTGCTGCCTCCTCTGCTTACCTCCCTTGCATCCTGGTGACATGTGTCCTCCACTTTTCCTCTCTCATTCCCCTGTCACATCTCCTGACACCTGTTCTCCTGTTCTCCATGCCACTTACATCATGTCCTATCCATATTCCCGTGGCACCTCTCATCCAGTGTCATAGCCCCGTTTCCCACCACCTGGTGCTTCCAACTCATCACCAATCATCTCACCTTCACAGTTTTGTTGCCATCTCTCTCCTCGTCAGATCCTCATCCACATTTGTAGGCTGGGCCCCCTCATAGCAATCCATCGAGGCAGCAGCGGCCAAGGAAAGGTCGCCACGTTGTCCAAATTCATAATTGACTAGGCCTTACCTGATCCCGAGAAAGGAGTTATTGAGGTAGTTGATGGTGGTTGAACGTCGTCTCCTTCCATAAATATAAGGTCACGAAGGGACAAGCGCAAAGGCAGACTGTCAGTCCATCTTGATAAAGATCACGTCTAATAAACGATTGCATGGGAAGTCTTCCCAACGTCTGCATGCGCAGCCTGACAGAGAAGCTCATCAACGTAAAGCCTTGAATGCATGATATGATCGGCTTTAGACCGTCTGAGACAGTCTAAGTATATGTAGGCATTTTTTCCATTTTTGTGGGTATCAATGGTAGAGCTAATCTCCCTATTGTAATGTTTGGATGAAGCACTAGTTTCCCTGGTTATGTATATGTCTGTGAGACTTCTTGTTTAATGACAAACAACTTCCTTACTCCATCTTGTTTCCATCTAATACTTAAAGAGTTCATGATTGACTGATTCACATGAATCATTGTGACTGTGTTATGATAGATGTTTAATTGTAACGTTGTTATGATTTCTTTTAGTGTTCTTATAGTTTGAATACAATAAGTTCTTGTGTTTAAGTTCTTCCTCTTTGGGCTTTTGAAGCTTGATGCTCACAACAGACCTTTACATTTTCTCACCGAAGTCTTCCTCCTACTCACCCTTATTACATCTTACTATTTGAAGTTAAACTAAGACCTCACCTGTTCATGCATAGCTCGGTCCAAGATCCTGAGTTCAAACTATATTTTTCTAATTCTGTTCTCTTTCAATCACCCTTTATAAAAAACCTGTGACATATAAACTGATGGGTATCAAGGTTACTCCTGCCGTAATCCAGGAGTGACTTTTGGTGCTAACATTTTTGGCGCCATTGTCGGGGACGAAGTTGAATATTTTCCCCGGTATTGAACAACATTGAGCCTCTGATTCTGAAGGTGCATCAGGCATCAAAGCCTTCCAAGATTTCTACTATGCACCTGGAGACTCCACTGTGGCAACTTCATTGATGTGAACCCACATGTGATTCCACTATTTCAACCTTGGCATCTAGAGGCAGGCATACAAGGTCTACTCCACAGCTACCTTTAGCGACACTTGAAGCCGAACCAGAGAAGATCATCAAAAAGGGAAAGGCCTTTGGAGGAGGTACTTCTACTGTTAAACCAGGTATTTTTGATGATTTTCATTGTTCCATAGGAACTCTAAACCCTGCATCTCATTCTGTTTTATTTCCTTATGTTGGAGTTTCCTAAAGTCTGAAGTTTGGGAGTGTTCTTGTTGAGTTTTCTCCTCCTAGTCTTGGATTGGAGGGAGAAATCCTTGCCACTCCCCTTTCTCTTGAGGTTGTACCCTAGTTCATACCCATCACTTAAGAATATTTTCCTACCCTAGGTTTTACCACCCCTCCTCCTATTACTACTGCCACTGCAGAAAGATAAGCCTTCGTTGACTCTAGCCCTGTAGCTTTTTCTCTCAATCCTCCACTATTTCCCTTTCCACTTGGAAGCTCAGTCCTAGTCTCCCCTGTTCGAACTCGTTCCCCTCCTAGTTCTTCTCCACCAAATGTTCCTATGGCAGGAGAAAATTCCCCCATGACCAGGATGGAGGCCATAATAGCTGCTAGGTATGCTCCCCTTGTGTTGCCTCAGCCTCTCAATGCCCTTCCAGCAGATGGCTACCTCAAGCAGTTGCCCAAGTTTACAGGCGAAGGAGATATAACCACAGAAGAACACCTTGAATCCTTTTACAGTTTTACGGATCATCATGTCATCATGCATGCAGACGTATGGATGAGGATTTTTTTTCATAGCCTTGAAGGCAAGGCTAGGAAATGGTTCAGGGCCTTGCCTCCTAGATATGTTGATGGGATAGAATCTTTGGATAACACCTTCTTGAGATAGTGGGGAGATAAGAAATACTTCATGTACTACATGATAGAGTTTGGGTCTTTGAAAAGAAAGGTAGGAGTGTCTGTCTCTGACTTATCCAAAACGTTCAATAAGATGTACAATAAGATCCCTGCTGAGATAAATCCCTCAGAAGCTTCAGCCAAAATTACTTATGCCAGTGATTTTGACCCTGATTTCTGCCTTTTGTTGAGGGAAAGATGAGAAACTTCCCTGGCTCACATGCAGGATGTGTTGTGGAAGTTGAGTCAAATATATTGGTTGTGGATCGACTCAGACATAAAGATAATAGAGATATACCCAGGATGACATCTGAAGCCTCCACATCTGGTTCTTCTTCCCTTTCCCCTCAGATCGATGAAGTAACTAAGATGTTGAAAACACTTTCGGCTAGGATGGAAAGGTTGGAATTAGAAGGGAAGCCAATTTACAGAAATCCCCAAAATGTTGATAACAGAGGTTTTAGGAGGTCAAACAACAATGTTCCCCAGATTATGCCAAGGGAACAAAGGAACATAGATAGAGATGATCAGAGGATCCAAAATCCTCTTCAGAATAATTTGGTTGCTGGTGAGGAAGGCGGGGAAATAGATGAGCTTTATCCTGAAATCCATTGTTTTGGATATTGTTGGCACAGGGGTAGACCCAGGGTTCAATGCTACAAGAGTGCACCAACAAAGCCCTAACTACCGGCCCTTTCGAAAACACCTGCGAAGCAGATGAAGTCTCACCCGAGGTAGAGGCAAGGGTGGTTGTAGGACTCAAATGTATGCAAAATTAGTTTGGACATAGATCTGTGATTATATCTCTTATAGAGCACTTAACATCGACTATCCATCAATATTCAGTCCTTATTATACTTCGCAGATAGCACAGAGCATCGCAGTAGTCACTTAGATCTAAGGTAACTTAGCACTTAGCAATAGTAAATAGGTAAGATCGAGTAGTTCAACAATAAGTATCTTCATAGATATCATATCTACTATGTATACCTATCTAATAATCACAAAGCATAAATATATCCAATATCAAAGAACTTAGCAAAAGCAAAGATAAGCACAACAAGTCAAGGCACAAAGAATAACACACATATTTATGTGGTTCACCCCCACCCTGGGGCTACGTCCACCAACTCTTCTTCTATATTATTATCGGCCAATCGATTACAAGAAAAAAGTCATAGGAACCCTTACTTAGGACAGGACAGAAGATCTCTGCAGCCCGCTAGATCCTTCTTCCTTGTCGTTCAACACAAATCCTTCTATATCTTCACACAGGGACTTGCACTAAGCTCTGCAAGTCTATATAGAATGCACAAAGATTTCGATCACATAGATCCCTTCTTGGCACTTAGCCTATATCACATAGATACAATACAATCCCCCCCCTCTCTACCAGATGCCTATATGTCTATTTATACATACAAAATGGGCCTAAGCGTGGGTAAACCCACGGGCTGACATCCCTTTCCTATTACATATTCCCAAAACCCAAAAAGGGACATGAAAGTGGGCCGAGATCCCTCGATCTCTTATTCGTCTGACGCTCCATATTTGACAGACTGTCGAAGTCCCAAAAATGGTCAAATATGACCCAGTAACTTCAAAACTTGGTCAAGGGTCAACAGACCCACAACACTCACCTATGACTCGTCCCGAGTCACTCTAGTCTGAGTAATTCCACCTCAAATTCCTTGAGCTTGGATCGAGCTGCTTCAACCTGCTTCAATTCTACTTCTTCTTTCTCAGTGAAATCCTAAATGAGTGCGTCATTGATTGGTCCTTCTAGGCATTGTTCTGTTGCACTCACAACTTGTTCAAGTTCTACTCCTTGGCTTTCAACTTCAGTGAATAGTTGGCAGGCCTTCTCTTGTACTGGTTGAACTCGTTGAGAGACCTCCATCACTTTGTTCTGGATCATGTGGATCTTTTGTTAGGCCGTACGTTGCTCCAAAAACCTCTTGATTCTCTCGACTGGTGACAAGGCCTTTAGCTGCACCTGTAACGTATCTTCATGCTTCTTTGTTTCTTGGAGCTGCAACTCCAATGCTTGTAACTCTACATTCTCTGTGAGGTTTTCATACATCTGAGCACTTCTAGAGCTCAGCTGATTGCACTCCAAGGCAATGGATTTCATTCTGCCAAATGCACTGCGAGCAGTTGCCTCTCTTAGGTCTTTGGTTTCTTGAGGGGTCTCGGGCACAGTACAAAGTTCCAGGTCTACGATGCGTTGCTGAAGCTGCTGGATCACTTCTTCGAGTTGTGCTATCTACTGTAGAATTCGTTCTTCAACTTTCACCTCTATGAAGGCCAGAGACCAAAGTGCTCTGCTGACCAGTTTCTTTACTTCTAGTTTCTATACGATCAACTGCTCCTTGATCTACTGTAGCTCTGCTTTCTCGTTGTCCCACTATGCTTGAAGAGAAAGTTTTTCTCATTCGACAACACTGCACTGCTTGAAAAGTACTCCTTGTACCTATTTCAAAGCCTGGATGGATTGCACTGTCTCTTCCTGAGCTTGTCAAAGGCGAGCTTCAACTTTATCGGTGATCTGGTGAAATTGGGTTGGCTCATCTCCTGGTTCTACTGTTCCTGTTGTCAGATGTGGAGTGGAGACTATGTGGCTAGACTGGAGTGCCTGCTGCACTCCTTGGATTTAAATATCAATGTGATTATACATCCGCTCCTGCTTCACCTCCTACTTCTCTAATACCTCCTGTGAAGCATCTTTCACAGCTGCGATGAGGAAATTAAAATCATCCAATGTGAGGGTAGTCCACATCTTGGTTACAAGGGTTCTAGGTTTCTTTCGGGAGGAAGATTTCAGAGGCGAAACCTTCCTTTTCTTCGATGAGTCCTCTTCATCCCTAGGTGGTGGTACTTCACCTTTCTGTTATTCAATTTCTTCACCTTCGATCTCTTCACCATCACCCCCTTCGTCTGGTGACACGGATTCATCCCTCACAAATGTGTTGTCTACATCATGAACCTCTTCAAGCTTCTTTGTCTTTCTTTGTCGGGGTGTATCCTGCGCAACTTCTGGTCTATCTACATCAGACAAATCCGTAGGGTTGGCTGGAATAAGAAGGTCCACCAACCATTCCTTAGTGATTTCTTCTAAGTCTTCCTCTGTTATCTTGTATTATGTCTGAAACTGCTGCTTGTGCTCATTAGCGTGCGCTNCAAACAACTTCCTTACTCCATCTTGTTTCCATCTAATACTTAAAGAGTTCATGATTGACTGATTCACATGAATCATTGTGACTGTGTTATGATAGATGTTTAATTGTAACGTTGTTATGATTTCTTTTAGTGTTCTTATAGTTTGAATACAATAAGTTCTTGTGTTTAAGTTCTTCCTCTTTGGGCTTTTGAAGCTTGATGCTCACAACAGACCTTTACATTTTCTCACCGAAGTCTTCCTCCTACTCACCCTTATTACATCTTACTATTTGAAGTTAAACTAAGACCTCACCTGTTCATGCATAGCTCGGTCCAAGATCCTGAGTTCAAACTATATTTTTCTAATTCTGTTCTCTTTCAATCACCCTTTATAAAAAACCTGTGACATATAAACTGATGGGTATCAAGGTTACTCCTGCCGTAATCCAGGAGTGACTTTTGGTGCTAACATTTTTGGCGCCATTGTCGGGGACGAAGTTGAATATTTTCCCCGGTATTGAACAACATTGAGCCTCTGATTCTGAAGGTGCATCAGGCATCAAAGCCTTCCAAGATTTCTACTATGCACCTGGAGACTCCACTGTGGCAACTTCATTGATGTGAACCCACATGTGATTCCACTATTTCAACCTTGGCATCTAGAGGCAGGCATACAAGGTCTACTCCACAGCTACCTTTAGCGACACTTGAAGCCGAACCAGAGAAGATCATCAAAAAGGGAAAGGCCTTTGGAGGAGGTACTTCTACTGTTAAACCAGGTATTTTTGATGATTTTCATTGTTCCATAGGAACTCTAAACCCTGCATCTCATTCTGTTTTATTTCCTTATGTTGGAGTTTCCTAAAGTCTGAAGTTTGGGAGTGTTCTTGTTGAGTTTTCTCCTCCTAGTCTTGGATTGGAGGGAGAAATCCTTGCCACTCCCCTTTCTCTTGAGGTTGTACCCTAGTTCATACCCATCACTTAAGAATATTTTCCTACCCTAGGTTTTACCACCCCTCCTCCTATTACTACTGCCACTGCAGAAAGATAAGCCTTCGTTGACTCTAGCCCTGTAGCTTTTTCTCTCAATCCTCCACTATTTCCCTTTCCACTTGGAAGCTCAGTCCTAGTCTCCCCTGTTCGAACTCGTTCCCCTCCTAGTTCTTCTCCACCAAATGTTCCTATGGCATAAGAAAATTCCCCCATGACCAGGATGGAGGCCATAATAGCTGCTAGGTATGCTCCCCTTGTGTTGCCTCAGCCTCTCAATGCCCTTCCAGTAGATGGCTACCTCAAGCAGTTGCCCAAGTTTACAGGCGAAGGAGATATAACCACAGAAGAACACCTTGAATCCTTTTATAGTTTTACGGATCATCATGTCATCATGCATGCAGACGTATGGATGAGGATTTTTTTTCATAGCCTTGAAGGTGAGGCTAGGAAATGGTTTAGGGCCTTGCCTCCTAGATATGTTGATGGGATAGAAGCTTTGGATAACACCTTCTTGAGACAGTGGGGAGATAAGAAATACTTCATGTACTACATGATAGAGTTTGGGTCTTTGAAAAGAAAGGTAGGAGTGTCTATCTCTGACTTCTCCAAAAGGTTCAATAAGATGTACAATAAGATCCCTGCTGAGATAAATCCCTCAGAAGCCTCAGCCAAAATTACTTATGCCAGTGATTTTGACCCTGATTTCTGCCTTTTGTTGAGGGAAAGATGAGAAACTTCCCTAGCTCACATGCAGGATGTGTTGTGGAAGTTGAGTCAAATATATTGGTTGTGGATCGACTCAGACATAAAGATAATAGAGATATACCCAGGAAGACATCTGAAGCCTCCACATCTGGTTCTTCTTCCATTTCCCCTCAGATCGATGAAGTAACTAAGATGTTGAAAACACTTTCGGCTAGGATGGAAAGGTTGGAATTAGAAGGGAAGCCAATTTACAGAAATCCCCAAAATGCTGATAATAGAGGTTTTAGGAGGTCAAACAACAATGTTCCCCAGATTATGCCAAGGGAACAAAGGAACATAGATAGAGATGATCAGAGGATCCAAAATCCTCTTCAGAATAATCTGGTTGCTGGTGAGGAAGGCGGGGAAATAGATGAGATTTATCCTGAAATCCATTGTTTTGGATATTGTTGGCACAGGGGTAGACCCAGGGTTCAATTCTACAAGAGTGCACCAACAAAGCCGTAACTACTGGCCCTTTCGGCAACACCTGCGAAGCAGATGAAGTCTCACCCGAGGTAGAGGCAGGGGTGGTTGTAGGACTCAAATGTATGAAACCTTAGTTGGGACATAGATATATGATTATATCTCTTATAGAGCACTTAACATCGACTATCCATCAATATCCAGTCCTTATTATACTTCGCAGATAGCACAGAGCATCGCAGTAGTCACTTATATCTAAGGTAACTTAGCACTTAGCAATAGTAAATAGGTAAGATCCAGTAGTTCAACACTAAGTATCTTCATATATATCATATCTACTATGTATACCTATCTAATAATCACAAAGCATAAATATATCCATCTAAATATATCAAAGCACTTAGCAAAAGCAAAGATAAGCACAACAAGTCAAGGCACAAAGAATAACACACATATTTATGTGGTTCACCCCCACCCTGGGGCTACGTCCACCAACTCTTCTTCTATATTATCGTCGGCCAATCGGTTACAAGAACAAAGTCGTAGGAACCCTTACTTCGCACAGGACAGAAGATCTCTGCAGCCTGCTAGATCCTTCTTCCTTTTCGTTCAACACAAATCCTTCTATATCTTCACACAGGGACTTGCACTAAGCTCTGCAAGTCTATATAGAATGCACAAATATTTCGATCACATAGATCCCTTCTTGGCACTTATCCTATATCACATAGATACAATACAATCCCCCCCCTCTCTACCACATGCCTATATGTCTATTTATACATACAAAATGGGCCTAAGCGTGGGTAAACCCATGGGCTGACATCCCTTTCCTATTACATATTCCCAAAACCCAAAAAGGGACATGAAAGTGGGTCGAGATCCCTCGATCTCTGCTTCATCTGGTGATCCATATTCGACAGACTGTCGAAGTCCCAAAAATGGTCAAATATGACCCAGTAACTTCAAAACTTGGTCAAGGGTCAACATACCCACAATACTCACCTATGACTCGTCCTGAGTCACTCTAGTCTGAGTAATTCCACCTCGAATGCCTTGAGCTTGGATCGAGCTGCTTCAACCTGCTTCAATTCTACTTCTTCTTTCTCAGTGAAATCCTAAATGAGTGCATCATTGACTGGTCCTTCTAGGCATTGTTCTGCTGCACTCACAACTTGTTCAAGTTCTACTCCTTGGATTTCAACTTCAGTGAATAGTTGGCATGCCTTCTCTTGTACTGGTTGAATTCGTTGAGAGACCTCCATCACTTTGGTCTGGATCATGTGGATCTTTTGTTAGGCCATACATTGCTCTGAAAACCTCTTCATTCTCTCGACTGGTGACAAGGCCTTTAGCTGCGCCTGTAATGTATCTGCATGCTTCTTTGTTTCTTGGAGCTGCAACTCCAATTCTTGTAACTCTACATTCTCTGTGAGGTTTTCATACATCTGAGAACTCCTAGAGCTCAACTGATTGCACTCCAAGGCAATGGATTTCATTCTGCCAAATGCACTGTGAGCAGTTGCCTCTCTTAAGTCTTTGTTTTCTTGAGGGGTCTCGGGCACAGTACAAAGTTCCAGGTCTACGATGCGCTGCTGAAGCTGCTGGATCACTTCTTCGAGTTGTGCCATCTGCTATAGAATTCGTTCTTCAACTTTCACCTCTATGAAGGTCAGAGAGAGAAGTGCTCTGCTGACCAGTTTCTTTACTTCTAGTTTCTCTGCGATCAACTGCTCCTTGATCTGCTATAGCTCTGCTTTCTCGTTGTCCCACTGTGCTTGAAGAGAAAGTTTTTTTCATTCGACAACACTACACTGCTTGACAAGTACTCCTTGTACCTATTTCAAAGCCTGGATGGATTGCACTGTCTCTTCCTGAGCTTGTCAAAGGCAAGCTTCAACTTTATCGGTGATCTGGTGCAATTGGGTTGGCTCATCTCCTGGTTCTACTGTTCCTGCTGTCAGATGCAGAGTGGAGACTATGTGGCTAGACTGGAGTGCCTGCTGCACTCCTTGGATTTAAATATCAATGCGATTATACATCCGCTCCTGCTTCACCTCCTACTTCTCTAATACCTCCTGTGAAGCATCTTTCACAGCTGCGATGAGGAAATTAAAATCATCCAATGTGAGGGTAGTCCACATCTTGGTTACAAGGGTTCTAGGTTTCTTTCGGGAGGAAGATTTCAGAGGCGAAACCTTCCTTTTCTTCGATGAGTCCTCTTCATCCCTAGGTGGTGGTCATTCACATTTCTGTTATTAAATTTATACACCTTCGATCTCTTCTCCATCACCCCCTTCATCTGGTGACACAGATGCAGCCCTCACAAATGTGTTGTCTACATCATGAACCTCTTCAAGCTTCTTTGTCTTGCTTTGTCGGGGTGTATCCTGTGCAAATTCTGGTCTATCTACATCAGACAACTCCGTAGGGTTGGCTGGAATAAGAAGGTCCACCAACCATTCCTTAGTGATTTCTTCTAAGTCTTCCTCTGTTATCTTGTAATATGTCTACAACTGCTGCTTGTGCTCATCAGCGTGCGTTGTTATATAAATGAAGTGGCGGTCTGCGCTGAACTTCATTAAGGGATGAAACTTGTGGAGGGTATTCAGGGTCATCCGGGGCTCAGAATGGATGGATTGTTTCAACTGGTTGTAGTATGTATGGAAGACAACATTGGATTGCCAATTCTTGTTCATATCATTAGAGTACCATAGAATACAGAACTTTGCAGCCAGAGTTTCGAAGGGCTCGATGTCGGGGAAGGTCGCACCTCCCGACATTTCCCATGCAATGAATGCGATTAGGATGAGAAGCCAGCTAAAGTGGAACTCATGCCCCTAGTCTTGTGCTTCTCTACAATCAAGCTCTAGCTGGTTTACAAGGTATCATGCCCAATTCATCTATAGTCCCTCCGTGCACTTTCCTACAAGGTTAACTACGAATCTAGTCACTTGGGTGGGCCGGTTCTTGCAAACTATATTGCCTGCGATCAACTGACATGTGAGGCGCACTACGTCGTTCTGGATAGAGGTTACCTTGTAACCTCGCGTGCCCTTCTCGACATCTCCATATGTCTCTTTGATTCTCTGCGCTAATGCTCGATCTGAGATATTTCCAGGGTAAATATCCTGTGGGTCAGGGCCCTGTATGCTCAACCCTGTGATTCGATTGATCAAGGTTGGATCCACAGTGATGCGATGGTTCAACCATAAGTAACCTCTGTGATAACATGACAGTAGTAACTTTACACATGCATTCACCTCCTGATGTCATCCAAAGTGTGGGATCTTCATCACATTGAGTAGTGTGGATTGCGCAAGGTTCTGGGTCCATGGCTGCGGGATAATATTCAAATTTTTGTCTTTAGTCCTGGTCAGATACTTGTGTTGGGCGAGCATGTTGTAAGCCTTCTTGTCACCAAGGTTGAAGTCATTAAACTTCAATGTTGTGAGCTTATCCTAGTCGGATTGAATTGCGCGTATCCCTTTTGGGAGGTACACCGTGACCAAAGCATAGTCAAAATATATTGGTACACTATCTCGGTTGATGGCACCTCTTAGAGGGGGTAGGTAGGTAGGTAGAATGCTCAGAATCAGTCTGGCATTCGCAATGTCATCTCTGTGCTTCATTCTTGTCTCTGTCGCAATTCTGGAAGTTCCTTCTCCGCAAGTAGTCGATGGGGAAGCTTGGAGTCCTTTTTTTGATGATGCTTGCACACCTGTAGACATCCTTCTTTCCGACATGATTTTCTTGGTCCTAAGATCAATGAGTACTTCCTTCACAGATTCTTCAAGTACACTAAGCTCTTCGGACATACGCACTCGATATAAATTATCGGGGTAACAATGATCTCAAAAACTTCTCCAGAATGAACAACGAGGGCGTGATGATTACTGTATACACTTGCTATTATGTGGGCTTCAAATTATCAGTTGGTAAAAGTGTTCTTCGGTCATGGCACAATGAAATAAATAGGAGATCTTGGAAACAGTTTTCTTTGCAACGGGTATGAGCCTCATTAATTCATGTTCTGTCCGTTATGGCGCAGTTTGATGGTCTGGTGATGAGCCATCAATGATTTTTGATCCATTCGGAGAGGCGGTCGAACGGGTATATCGGCCTCTAACGGCTATATTTCTCTGCCACGATGAAGTGGCCAATGTCGATGTTCTGATATCTCGACGAAGTTCAAATTCTGCAAGTTTTCCTTCTACGAGGTACCCTTGGGAACCTGCTATAATATTTCAATCTTAGCCTTCTTCTTACTCAACTTTCTAGCCTTCTTCCATGTGAGCTTCATCTCGGTGGTTCTTTTCTCGTTTGGATTCTTATTTTCCTTGGACATAGTCACTTCATGCTGTTGAGATTCTTTCCTAAGACTCAGGGGTAATACTTATTCTATATCTGAGACAGATACTTCAATCTTCTGTGAGTCCTCTAATGTTCTTGCAGTTTTGATATCTGGGCTTCTAGTGTCAAATAGATTCTATTTGTTCTCCTGCTCTTCAATCAACTGCGCGATCCTTCTGGTCATGAAATATTTTATCTCTTGTCTCTGTTGTTGTAATACCTTTTCTTCTTCCTTCTTTCTGTCTTTATCTCTCTCAATCCAAGGTTTTCCAAGTAACATAGTAAACAGGGCACTATCCTCAATAAACTTGATAATCTCAAAATCTTCTTCTGTCGAAGTTCCATTGACATTCATAGATATCTGAGTGAGCCTTCCACATAGGTTCACCAGTTTTCCTCTGAATAGTCCTATTCCTCCTAATGAAGGGGTCATATCAAGCTTCCCAAGTTCTTTCTGGCATAATGTTCACTAGTGTTTCTTCATCAAGGACAGATTCAATGTCGAAGTCTCCTATTCTTTCTTCAATGCATTATTTTTCTTTAAAGATCTCTGTTAGCCTAACATGTCGGTGATCATTCAAGGTGTCTTTCATCTGCAGCAATACCTTCTCTGATTATTGCTGGGTTTCTACTATTTATGGATATTCCTTAGGGTTTTCTTTATTCAGATTCATTCTTTCGAGCTTAGCAATAATTATAGGGAAATCCAATACTTCATGGTCCAAATCTTTGCAACAAAGGCAACTAAGTCTTCCACTAGGGCATTCCTTAGCTAGATGTCCTGGTCTTCTGCAACTGTAACATAAGTTTAATCCTCTCTTCCTTTTAAACGATCCCCAACTTCTTCTATACTATGCACTAGGATCATGGTATCTAGTTTGCAAAAAATTCTTTCTAGGATCCTGCATCCATTTGTTATTCCAAACATTCTTTCTATGCATAGGTATAACATATCTATAAATATTCTTATCATATCTATTCATATCAAGATTTCTTTCATCTATCAGAGCCCTAGTTTTCAATCCAGGACATAATCTATCAAACATACCTAGATCCATACTCTAGAAACAAAAATTTTCATTTATTTTAATTTTATAGAGCACAAAGCTTCCAGATCTAAGACCTTTTAACTATTCTTACCTTTATTAGAGCACATTGTTTATAGATCTTAATTATTTTCTGCATATATGACCTCTCTTCTTCAGAAACTTCCACTTTTACCTTTCTTAGAGCACAAAGTGTTTAGATATTTCTTTTTTTCTTCATATCTGTCCTTCCTTTCTTTAGCACAAAGCTTTTCAGATCAAGTGGATTACTGCGCACTAGGGCACAGATCCATGCACAGAGCTCCCATAGTTCTATGATTATATCGCTTATAGAGCACTTAGCATCAACTATCCATCAATATTCAGTCCTTATTATACTTCAAATATAGCACAGAGAATCGCAATAGTCACTTAGATCTAAGGTAACTTAGCACTTAGCAACAGTAAACATGTTAGAACCAGTAGTTTATCACTAAGTATCTTCATTCATATCAGATCTACTATGTATACCTATCTAATAAGCACAAAGCATAAATATATCCATCTAAATATATCAAAGCACTTAGCAAAAGTAGAGATAAGCACAACAAGTCAAGGCACAAAGAATAACACACAGATTTATGTGGTTCACCCCCACTCTGGGGCTACGTCCACCAATTCTTCTTCTATATTATCGTCGGCCAATCGGTTACAAGAAAAAATCTATAGAAACCCTTACTTCGCACAGGAAAAAAGTTCTGTGCAGCCCACTAGACCTTTCTTCCTTGCCTTTCAGCACAAAGACTTCTATATCTTCACACAAGGACTTTCACTAAGCTCTGCAAGTCTATACAGAATGCACAAATCTCTCAATCACATAGATCCCTTCTTGGCACTTAGCCTATATCACATAGATAAAATACAATCCCCCCCCTCTCTACTAGATGCCTATATGTCTATTTATACATACAAAATGGGCCTAAGCATGGGTAAACCCACGGGATGACATCCATTTCCCATTACATATTACCAAAACCCAAAAAGGGACCCGAAAGTGGGTCGAGATCCCTCGATCTTTGCTTCGTTTGGTGCTCCATCTTTGATAGGCTATTGAAGTCCCAAAAATGGTCAAATATGACCAAGTAACTTCAAATCTTGGTCAAGAGCCAACATGGACACTTCCCCTTTTCCTCATTTGACTCAATCAACATACGAGGAGTCTGTCATGAATAGTCAGCTCAATGAGCTAAGCAAGGGAGACAAGGCTAGCAACAACCAAAATAGATACAACCTCAGATCCAAAAAGAAAGCCGGAACACCTGATGTTCTTGTGCAACCCACCAGAGCAGAGGAGCCTGCTAAAGATATGGTAGACAACAACCAAGGTAATAAAATACAAGCCCCCTCTCCAATAGTCCAGACTCATGTTCCTGAAGTAAAAGAAATCCCGAAGCTCATATCTTGTTTTAATTTTGAGCATGAAATTCAAAAAATCAGAATCCCTGTACCCCTCTCTAAGCTGGTTAAACATGAAGATTTCAAAAGGAGCCTATATAAGCTACTACATTCTGATCCCTCATATCATCCCACAGACTCAATTAACTTGCAAGATGAAAAACATGCAGTAATCCTAGGTCCTATGCTGGAAGACAAAGATGATTCATCCCCTCTGTTCTACACATCCCTGAACATTCATGATAAGGTGTTGCACAATTGTTTGATGGATTCAGGGGCCTCTCATAATCTCATGCCCAAAACTGTCATGGAAGAACTCGGTCTGGAAGTCACAAATGCCTACCATGACTTGTACTCTTTTGATTCAAGGAGAGTGCAATGTCTTGGAGTCATCAAAGACCTGGTGGTGTCCTTATTTCAGCTGCCCATGAAGAGTTTGGTCATGGACATTGTGGTAGCTGATGTTCCTCCCAAGTTTGGCATGCTATTGTCAAGATCTTGGATTAAAAAACTTGGAGGAACATTACAGATGGACCTTACATATTCTACCATCCCTGTCTTTGGAGGGGAACACATGAGACTGTACATAGAAACTCCGCTGGCCTACATTTTTAGTAACGAAGCAAACCCCACTAATCATCCTATCTTTTCACTTGACACTGAATTGGGGTCTAGTTTATTACATCTCCATGATACCCTTGAAGCCCCTCTTGGAGTTAGAAAGAAACCCATTTCTTATCGTGAAGTACCTCCTCTGACTACCTCTGTGTAGAAGATGTTTTTTGATGGAGCCTCTTCTAGTGAAGGTGATGGTGTCGAAGTGGTTTTTATGTCACCTCATCAGGAAACAATATCCCTGTCATACAAGCTAGAGTTTGATACTACCAATAATGTGGCAGAATATGACGCTCTTGTTTTTGGTTTGAGGGATGCAAAGGGCATGGGAATTGAGGAGGTAGCAGTGTTCGGAGATGCTGAGTTGATAGTCCAGCAGGTCAGAAATTCTTATCGGGCTAAGAATCCTCGGCTTAGAAGTTATAAAAATGAGGTGTGGGATCTGATTGACAATTTATTCTCCGCCTTCAATATTTCATTTATTCCAAGAGAGGAAAATACTATAGTCGATTCCCTAGCTGTCTCAACTAGCCAATTTAGGATCCCTCTACCACCTAAGTTCAAATATGATGTTGAGATAAGATATAGGCCCTCTGTACCAAACAATATCAAGCACTGGAAGGTAATCGAGGATGATCTTGAAATCATAAAATTTCTTGAGTCTCATCAATTTCTTGAGTCTGTTGATGAGTTCTCTGCATTGCACATTGACCAGGATCACGATTCTGAAGGTGATCCTCACCTTGAGGTATTTTTAAATAACATTTATAATCACCATATTGTTCAGTTTCCTAGCAATCACATTCCAAAAGGACTAGTTCCTTTAGAAAGGATTTTTGATAGAAATAGTGTAGCAATAAAGGGCCAAACCTCAAAAGATAATGATGATACAACCGAGTGTAACATCGGCACAGAGGAGGAGCCAAAGTTTGTCAGGGTGTCAAGTAGCTTGACAAGAGAGAAGAGAACTAAGTATGTTGAGTTATTAAGGGAATTTTCTGATGTATTTGCTTGGACCTATGAAGACCTCAAGACTTATGACACAACTTTCATTGAGCATAAGATTCCCCTGAAAGAGGAGGCCAAGCCATTTAGGAAAAATCTAAGACAGATTAATCCTATGTTGTTGCCTATCATGGAGAAAGAAGTAAAGAAGTTTTTGGATGCCCAGATCATTGTGCCTTTGAGGTATTCAGAGTGGGTTGCTAATCTAGTCCCAGTAAGGAAAAAGAGTGGGGAAATCAGACTTTGCGTTGATTTCAGGAACCTGAACAGAAGTTCAAAGAAGGAAAATTACCCCTTTCCCAAGATGGAACATATATTGCAAAGGGTGACAGGTTCATCCAGGATCTCTATGATTGATGGCTTCTCTGGCTACAATCAGATCTCCATTCTTCCTGAGGATAGGGAGAAAACAACTTTCACCACTCCTTGGGGCACATTCATGTATGCCAAAATTCCTTTTGGATTGATGAATGTAGGGGCAACTTTTCAGCGAGCCATGGACATAGCTTTCATTGGGGAGAGGGATCAGTTTATGGTGATCTATCTGGATGACATAACAGTCTTTTCCAGATCCGATAAAGAACATTTTTGTCATCTGAGAAAGGTCTTTATGAAATCCATGAGGTTTGGTCTTTCTTTGAACTCTAAGAAATCATTGTTTGCCATGAAGTAAGAGAAATTACTGGGGCACATAGTATCAGTTGAAGGAGTGAGAATTTATCCCAGTGGGGTGGAGGCAATCCAAGCCTTATCACTTCCAAGGTCCAAAAAGCAGATTAAATCTTTCTTGGGGAATATTAACTTCCTGAGGAGGTTTGTCTTAGATTTTGCTGAGTTGGTAAAACACGTCATGACTATTCTCAGAATGGGAAATGAAGTAAAATGGACTAATGAACCCAGGGAATATTTTGAACAAATCAAAAGGGCATTGACTGAGGCACATGTGCTGATCAATCCTAATTATTCTAAGGATTTTCTGATATTCTCTTTTGCTTCTTTTGATACATTAGTTGTTGTTCTATTACAGAAGAATTATGCAGGGCTTGATCAACCTATCTCCTTTTTCAACAAATCCCTAAGGGACACTGAGATCAGGTATGACATTATGGAAAAGAAAGCCTATGTCCTGGTGAAAGCACTCA
Organism: Picea glauca; assembly: GCA_000966675.3. Taxonomy (NCBI): domain Eukaryota; kingdom Viridiplantae; phylum Streptophyta; class Pinopsida; order Pinales; family Pinaceae; genus Picea; species Picea glauca. The sequence continues at coordinate 21,664 of JZKD02S2305752.1, forward strand.
AAGTTTTCAGAGTCTATGTCTTGCACTCAAAGTTAATTTCATATGTTCCTTCAGCCTCTGTAAAGGAAATTCTTATACAACCGGACATAGATGGTAAAAGGAGTAAATGAATTTCTAAGATCCTTGAGTTTGATCTAGAAATAAATCCCACCAAGTTAGTTAAAGAGAAGGGTTTAGCCAAGCTGTTGGCTGAATCTAATTGTAAAGTATTGGGGGTCAACTTCATCAACGTTTGTTCAGAAGATCAACAGGCTGAGTTGTCTTATGGAAATCCTCCGGTCACCCCTCCATTGGAAGAATGCACTTGGTATAAAGATATTATATATTTTCTGAAAAAATTAAAGCCTCCTGATGAAATGGGGAAGATCAAGGCAAGAGTTTTAAATCTCAAAGCAATCAGATATTGCCTTATTGACTAGGTCTTATATTGGAAAGACCCCCTGGGAGTTCTACTGAGATGTTTGGATCCACCGGAGGCCCAAAAAATTATGTTTGAGTTTCATGACAGCCTATGTGGGGGACACTATTTTTGGAAGACCACATCCTACAAAATTCTCAGGGCTAGGTACTATTGGCCCACTCTATTCACTGGTGTCTACAAGAAAATCAGAGCCTGTATCAAGTGTCAAAGGTTTTTAGGAAAGCAATAGCTCAAATCCCTGCCCTTGAAACCTGTAGCAGCATCAACATCATTTCAACAATGGGGATTGGACTTCATTGGGGATATTCATCCTGCTTCAAGTGGCCAACACAGGTGGATCTTAATTGCAAAATATTATTTCACCAAATGGATAGAATCTATCCCCACCAGGAGTGCATCACACAAGGTGATCATTGGGTTTCTTGAAGATATTATAGAAAGGTTTGGCTATCCCAGCAAAATCATTACTGATAATGCTGCTTCCTTCAAGTCTGAGCCTTTGATCAAGTTCTGTGAGTAGTTTGAGATTTCACTGATTCATTCCACTCCCTATTATCCCCAAGGCAAAGGACTGGTAGAGTCTTCCAATAAAATTTTGATCAAGCTCATTAAAAGACTGTTGGAAGACAATAAGAAGGCATGGGATTCAAAGCTAAAATTCACTCTATGGGTTGATTGAGTGACAACAAAGGGGTCCCTGGGAACCTACCCTTTTCAAATTGTTTATGGGACAAAAGTTGTATTTCCCATTCAGTTGTCTCTACTTGTAGAAAAATTCTTTCAAGACCATGAAGGAGAACCAGACAATATGGTTAGAAGAATTCATCAGTTGGTGGAAGTGCACCAAACTAGAGAGCAGGTAATAGATAGAGCTCATGATCATTAGCAGAAGATAAAGAAGGCCTTTGACAAGAAGGTCATAAAAGAGAAATTCGAGCTCAGAGATATAGTGCTTAAGTGGGATGCACCTAGGCAGGATAAAGGCAAACACAACAAGTTCGATGTCCTCTGAATGTGGCCTTTCAAGATCTCTGAAGTATTCTCGAACAACACCTACAGGTTGCAGGATTTGGAAGGCGAAGAATTTTTAATGGCCTAGTGAATGGGCATTTCCTGAAGAAGTGTTTTGTTTCAGCCATGAATGGCTCTTCGGTTTTTTGTATATATTGTTTTCCTATTTGTTTTAGGCTTAATAAATGGCTCCATATCCCAACAATAAGGCACTTAAGCTGCAAAAAGAGTTCTTGGAAATCCCCAAGGGGTGTGTCATCCCCCATGGAGCCTATTGTTATCACATAAACATGTATGGGGTGTTTTCCCTAAGAAGCTACCCCTTTGGTGAAAAAATGGCAAGAAATGGGTCAAAAAAACCCACTTTTCCTAGTTCTTAGTGATCTGGTGCATATGGTTTAAGAAGTGCGTGGANTTAATCCTCTCTTCCTTTTAAACGATCCCCAACTTCTTCTATACTATGCACTAGGATCATGGTATCTAGTTTGCAAAAAATTCTTTCTAGGATCCTGCATCCATTTGTTATTCCAAACATTCTTTCTATGCATAGGTATAACATATCTATAAATATTCTTATCATATCTATTCATATCAAGATTTCTTTCATCTATCAGAGCCCTAGTTTTCAATCCAGGACATAATCTATCAAACATACCTAGATCCATACTCTAGAAACAAAAATTTTCATTTATTTTAATTTTATAGAGCACAAAGCTTCCAGATCTAAGACCTTTTAACTATTCTTACCTTTATTAGAGCACATTGTTTATAGATCTTAATTATTTTCTGCATATATGACCTCTCTTCTTCAGAAACTTCCACTTTTACCTTTCTTAGAGCACAAAGTGTTTAGATATTTCTTTTTTTCTTCATATCTGTCCTTCCTTTCTTTAGCACAAAGCTTTTCAGATCAAGTGGATTACTGCGCACTAGGGCACAGATCCATGCACAGAGCTCCCATAGTTCTATGATTATATCGCTTATAGAGCACTTAGCATCAACTATCCATCAATATTCAGTCCTTATTATACTTCAAATATAGCACAGAGAATCGCAATAGTCACTTAGATCTAAGGTAACTTAGCACTTAGCAACAGTAAACATGTTAGAACCAGTAGTTTATCACTAAGTATCTTCATTCATATCAGATCTACTATGTATACCTATCTAATAAGCACAAAGCATAAATATATCCATCTAAATATATCAAAGCACTTAGCAAAAGTAGAGATAAGCACAACAAGTCAAGGCACAAAGAATAACACACAGATTTATGTGGTTCACCCCCACTCTGGGGCTACGTCCACCAATTCTTCTTCTATATTATCGTCGGCCAATCGGTTACAAGAAAAAATCTATAGAAACCCTTACTTCGCACAGGAAAAAAGTTCTGTGCAGCCCACTAGACCTTTCTTCCTTGCCTTTCAGCACAAAGACTTCTATATCTTCACACAAGGACTTTCACTAAGCTCTGCAAGTCTATACAGAATGCACAAATCTCTCAATCACATAGATCCCTTCTTGGCACTTAGCCTATATCACATAGATAAAATACAATCCCCCCCCTCTCTACTAGATGCCTATATGTCTATTTATACATACAAAATGGGCCTAAGCATGGGTAAACCCACGGGATGACATCCATTTCCCATTACATATTACCAAAACCCAAAAAGGGACCCGAAAGTGGGTCGAGATCCCTCGATCTTTGCTTCGTTTGGTGCTCCATCTTTGATAGGCTATTGAAGTCCCAAAAATGGTCAAATATGACCAAGTAACTTCAAATCTTGGTCAAGAGCCAACATGGACACTTCCCCTTTTCCTCATTTGACTCAATCAACATACGAGGAGTCTGTCATGAATAGTCAGCTCAATGAGCTAAGCAAGGGAGACAAGGCTAGCAACAACCAAAATAGATACAACCTCAGATCCAAAAAGAAAGCCGGAACACCTGATGTTCTTGTGCAACCCACCAGAGCAGAGGAGCCTGCTAAAGATATGGTAGACAACAACCAAGGTAATAAAATACAAGCCCCCTCTCCAATAGTCCAGACTCATGTTCCTGAAGTAAAAGAAATCCCGAAGCTCATATCTTGTTTTAATTTTGAGCATGAAATTCAAAAAATCAGAATCCCTGTACCCCTCTCTAAGCTGGTTAAACATGAAGATTTCAAAAGGAGCCTATATAAGCTACTACATTCTGATCCCTCATATCATCCCACAGACTCAATTAACTTGCAAGATGAAAAACATGCAGTAATCCTAGGTCCTATGCTGGAAGACAAAGATGATTCATCCCCTCTGTTCTACACATCCCTGAACATTCATGATAAGGTGTTGCACAATTGTTTGATGGATTCAGGGGCCTCTCATAATCTCATGCCCAAAACTGTCATGGAAGAACTCGGTCTGGAAGTCACAAATGCCTACCATGACTTGTACTCTTTTGATTCAAGGAGAGTGCAATGTCTTGGAGTCATCAAAGACCTGGTGGTGTCCTTATTTCAGCTGCCCATGAAGAGTTTGGTCATGGACATTGTGGTAGCTGATGTTCCTCCCAAGTTTGGCATGCTATTGTCAAGATCTTGGATTAAAAAACTTGGAGGAACATTACAGATGGACCTTACATATTCTACCATCCCTGTCTTTGGAGGGGAACACATGAGACTGTACATAGAAGCTCAACTGGCCTACATTTTTAGTAACGAAGAAAACCCCACTAATCATCCTATCTTTTCACTTGACACTGAATTGGGGTCTAGTTTATTGCATCTCCATGATACCCTTGAAGCCCCTCTTGGAGTTAGAAAGAAACCCATTTCTTATCGTGAAGTACCTCCTCTGACTACCTCTGTGTGGAAGATGTTTTTTGATGGAGCCTCTTCTAGTGAAGGTGATGGTGTTGAAGTGGTGTTTATGTCACCTCATCAGGAAACAATATCCCTGTCATACAAGCTAGAGTTTGATACTACCAATAATGTGGCAGAATATGACGCTCTTGTTTTGGGTTTGAGGGCTGCAAAGGGCATGGGAATTGAGGAGGTAGTAGTGTTCGGAGATGCTGAGTTGATAGTCCAGCAGGTCAGAAATGCTTATCGGGCTAAGAATCCTCAGCTCATAAGTTATAAAAATGAGGTGTGGGATCTGATTGACAATTTATTCTCCACCTTCAATATTTCATTTATTCCAAGAGAGGAAAATACTATAGTCGATTCCCTAGCTATCTCAACTAGCCAGTTTAGGATCCCTCTACCACATAAGTTCAAATATGATGTTGAGATAAGATATAGGCCCTCTGTACCAAACAATATCAAGCACTGGAAGGTATTCGAGGATGATCTTGAAATCATAAAATTTCTTGAGTCTGTTGATGAGTTCTCTGCATTGCACATTGACCAGGATCACGATTCCGAAGGTGATCCTCACCCTGAGGTATTTTTAAATAACATTTATAATCACCATATTGTTCAGTTTCCTAGCAATCACATTCCAAAAGGACTAGTTCCTTTAGAAAGGATTTTTGATAGAAATGATGTAGCAATAAAGGGCCAAACCTCAAAAGATAATGCTGATACAACCGAGTGTAACATCGGCACAGAGGAGGAGCCAAAGTTTGTCAGGGTGTCAAGTAGCTTGACAAGAGAGAAGAGAACCGAGTATGTTGAGTTATTAAGGGAATTTGCTGATGTATTTGCTTGGACCTATGAAGACCTCAAGACTTATGACACAACTTTCATTGAGCATAAGATTCCCCTGAAAGAGGAGGCCAAGCCATTTAGGCAAAATCTAAGACAGATTAATCCTATGTTGTTTCCTATCATGGAGAAAGAAGTAAAGAAGTTTTTGGATGCCCAGATCATTGTGCCTTTGAGGTATTCAGAGTGGGTGGCTAATCTAGTCCCAGTAAGGAAAAAGAGTGGGGAAATCAGACTTTGCGTTGATTTCAGGAACCTGAACAGAAGTTCAAAGAAGGAAAATTACCCCTTTCCCAAGATGGAACATATATTGCAAAGGGTGACAGGTTCATCCAGGATCTCTATGATTAATGGCTTCTCTAGCTACAATCAGATCTCCATTCTTCCTGAGGATAGGGAGAAAACAACTTTCAACACTCCTTGGGGCACATTCATGTATGCCAAAATGCCTTTTGGATTGATGAATGTAGGGGAAACTTTTCAGCGAGCCATGGACATAGCTTTCATTGGGGAGAGGGATCAGTTTATGGTGATCTATATGGATGACATAACAGTCTTTTCCAGATCCGATAAAGAACATTTTTGTCATATGAGAAAGGTCTTTATGAAATCCATGAGGTTTGGTCTTTCTTTGAACCCTAATAAATCATTGTTTGCCATGAATTAAGAGAAATTACTGGGGCACATAGTATCAACTGAAGGAGTGAGAATTGATCCCAGTGGGGTGGAGGCAATCCAAGCCTTATCACTTCCAAGGTCCAAAAAGCAGATTCAATCTTTCCTAGGGAAGATTAACTTCCTGAGGAGGTTTGTCTTAGATTTTGCTGAGTTGGTAAAACACGTCATGACTATTCTCAGAATGGGAAATGAAGTAAAATGGACTAATGAACCCAGGGAATCTTTTGAACAAATCAAAAGGGCATTGACTGAGGCACATGTGCTGATCAATCCTAATTATTCTAAGGATTTTCTGATATTCTCTTTTGCTTCTTTTGATACATTAGTTGTTGTTCTATTACAGAAGAATTATGCAGGGCTTGATCAACCTATCTCCTTTTTCAACAAATCCCTAAGGGACACTGAGATCAGGTATGACATTATGGAAAAGAAAGCCTATGTCCTGGTGAAAGCACTCAAAGTTTTCAGAGTCTATGTCTTGCACTCAAAGTTAATTTCATATGTTCCTTCAGCCTCTGTAAAGGAAATTCTTATACAACCAGACATAGATGGTAGGAGGAGTAAATGAATTTCTAAGATCCTTGAGTTTGATCTAGAAATAAATCCCACCAAGTTAGTTAAAGGGCAAGGTTTAGCCAAGCTGTTGGCTGAATCTAATTGTAAAGTCTTGGGGGTCAACTTCATCAACGTTTGTTCAGAAGATCAACAGGCTGAGTTGTCTTATGGAAATCCTCTGTTCACCCCTCCATTGGAAGAATGCATTTGGTATAAAGATATTATATATTTTCTGAAAAAATTAAAGCCTCCTGATGAAATGGGGAAGATCAAGGCAAGAGTTTTAAAGCTCAAAGCAATCATATATTGCCTTATTGACTAGATCTTATATTGGAAAGACCCCCTGGGAGTACTACTGAGATGTTTGGATCCACCGGAGGCCCAAAGAATTATGTTTGAGTTTCATGACAGCCTATGTAGGGGACACTATTTTTGGAAGACCACATCCTACAAAATTCTCAGGGCTAGGTACTATTGGCCCACTCTATTCACTGGTGTCTGCAAGAAAATCAGAGCCTGTATCAAGTGTCAAAGGTTTTTAGGAAAGCAATAGCTCAAATCCCTGCCCTTGAAACCTGTAGCAGCATCAACATCGTTTCAACAATGGGGATTGGACTTCATTGGGGATATTCATCCTGCTTCAAGTGGCCAACACAGGTGGATCTTAATTGAAAAATATTATTTCACCAAATGGATAGAATCTATCCCCACCAGGAGTGCATCACACAAGGTGATCATTGGGTTTCTTGAAGATATTATAGCAAGGTTTGGCTATCCCAGCAAAATCATTACTGATAATGCTGCTTCCTTCAAGTCCGAGCCTTTGATCAATTTCTATGAGTAGTTTGATATTTCACTGATTCATTCCACTCCCTATTATCCCCAAGGCAAAGGACTGGCAGAGTCTTCCAATAAAATTTTGATCAAGCTCATCAAAAGACTGTTGGAAGACAATAAGAAGGCATGGGATTCAAAGCTAAAATTCACTCTGTGGGTTGATCGAGTGACAACAAAGAGGTCCCTGGGAACCTACCCTTTTCAAATTGTTTATGGGACAAAAGTTGTATTTCCCATTCAGTTGTCTCTACTTGTAGAAAAATTATTTCAAGACCATGAAGGAGAACCAGACAATATGGTTAGAAGAATTCATCAGTTAGTGGAAGTGAACCAAACTAGAGAGTAGGTAATGGATAGAGCTCATGATCATCAGCAGAAGATCAAGAAGGCCTTTGACAAGAAGGTCATAAAAGAGAAATTTGAGCTTGGAGATATAGTGCTTAAGTGGGATGCACCTAGGCAGGATAAAGGCAAACACAACAAGTTCGATGTCCTCTGAATGGGGCCTTTCAAGATCTCTGAAGTATTCTCGAACAACACCTACAGGTTGCAGGATTTGGAAGGCAAAGAATTTTTAATGGCCCAGTGAATGGGAATTTCCTGAAGAAGTGTTTTGTTTCAGCCATGAATGGCTCTTCGGTTTTTTGTATATATTGTTTTCCTGTTTGTTTTAGGCTTAATAAATGACTCCATATCCCAACAGTAAGGCACTTAAGCTGCAAAGAGAGTTCTTGGAAATCCCCAAGGGGTGTGTCGTCCCCCATGGAGCCTATTGTTATCACATAAACATGTATGGTGTGTTTTCCCTAAGAAGCTACCCCTTTGGTGAAAAAATGGCAAGAAATGGGTCAAAAAAACCCACTTTTCCTAGTTCTTAGTGATCTGGTGCATATGGTTTAAGAAGTGCGTGGATCTAGGTGGCCAAGATTTGCATGCCTATATCTACGAACGAGTTCTGATTCCAGACCCCCCCCTCCCCCCTGTCGTTCTTCCTTTAATGAGGGGGGGGGTCTGATATGAGGGCGTGCAAGTTTCAATGGTCGAGATTCAAGC
>JZKD02S2305774.1:0-12577 GCA_000966675.3 Picea glauca
ACGCATTCCTCCCACCATTTGGGAATTCACGTGTCCTTCCAAAAGGACTTAGGATAAAGACATAAAATGCATAAATATTTTGGAATAATAATAAAATATTATCCTCAGGCTTAAGCCCCCTAGGCTTACCCCCCCTAGGCTCAATACTTATCCCCTTTTCCCACCTTCAGCCCCTAATTCCTTTCCCACTCTGTGGATGCTTAGTCCCCCTTCACTCATTCATCGTGGTCGGTCTGCACATGGTGGTGTTTATGTTTTATTAATTGTTCTGCGTGATTACATATACAACAACAGGCTCCTGGCCTTCAACACTCAGGCTCCCTGGCCTAACAACACATAATCCTCCAGCTTATACAAACTTGGCTCACCAGCCTATAAAACATAATTACAATTCCTTTCAAAACATGCTTTACAATAGGGCTCGGCCTTGGGGACACTACAACAGCCACATCTCTTCTCAGAGATAACTACCACCATTCGAGCAAGTTCTAGTTCTATAGTTTTACAGCTTCAGCCTATTTCATTATTTAATAGAAGATATTGTTCACTGAATATTTGTGTTATTCTTCCTATCCCCATGTTTATGGTATTCAGTCTATTAATCAGTTCATTCCGCTCCTAAATATGGATCAGTGGTATCAGAGTGGTCTGCTCTTCATTTATTTTTCTTCATGCATGTCCCCGACAAGATCTGGATACAAGAGGTTGGGACTCAAGCCAATCGAGCCATTACCAGATTGGTCACGTTGAGCCCAAAAAAAACCCATGGGAGACGAAAACAAAGATGATGGAGCAGGAGATCCTATTAAAATGTTTCTCAAGGAAGCCTTCGCGCAATAAAGGAACAAAATGATGGACAACTTTGCGCAAATCCTTTCACGGTTGTGCACGAGAGAAGCATCTTCATCAGGCGGCCATGCAACCCCCTTCAAGGTACAGGTAAATTTTGATATTCCATTATTTGAAAGACTGATAGATGCGAATGTTGTAGATAAATGGTTAAATCTGCTCGAAGGATATTTTTCGGTCCACAATTTTTTCGATCGGGAAAATATCACTTTTGCACTCCTCAAGATCATTCCCCATGTTAAAGACTGGTGGGATACTTACTCTTAGCAAAGGGCTGTGGAGGAATCTGCAATTTTTGTGGTGGCCCCTACATGGGATTCCTTCCAGGACGCCATTAAATAACAATACTACCCTATTGGAAGCTACAAGGACCAGTACACCAGATGGACCACCCTACTTCAAGAAAGGAACAAGACAGTACCAGACTTAACCAATATTTTCCATACCCTTCACACAAAATTGGGTTTCAAATATTATGAGAATCATCTAGTGCTCAAATATCGGAGTCGTTTGCATAGATACATTCAAACAGAAATGGAGTTCCTAGACATCGCCTCATTGGGCACAACTTATAGATACGTTGTCAAGATTGAGCAAGAATTTAAGCAGAAATGAAGAGAGTTTGGATCTGAAAACCCCTCATAGCTAAAGCAGGGAAAAGGAAACCCCAACCCACATAGTAGGGGACCAATTCATGATGGCCTCCCTCAGGACAATCTGTCCAAGCCGCAACACAAGAAGTGCAACGAGAAGACGAAGAAGGACACGAGAAAATGGTGTGAGTACCATAAAATTCCTTGGCACAACACCGATGAATGCCACTCCAAGCATTCCCTCGTGGCCAAGCTAAAGGCTTCTGAGTCAGAGGTTGATTCTAATTCTGAGCCAAATCCTAAAGGAGGGAAGTGGATTATCAATGTTGAACCCAGTGCCATGGTCGCTACCACCAAAGTCCGACCAAGAGAACCAGATGAAGGGGACCGCCTCTTTCACTCACAGATGTGGGTCAAGGAGGCTTTGATTCACTTCATTGTCGACAGCGGTAGTCAGAAGAACTTGATTTCAGCAGAGGTCGTCAAGCGGTTGAACCTACCACTGACATCGCACCTGCAACCGTACACCATTGACTATCTTCGTCAAGGAAGAGATCTTTGTGTCAGCCAACAGTGTCATCTCTCCAATGACATCAAGCCTTTCAAAGATGAGGTACTGTGTGATATTTATCCCCTTGAAGTTTGTGATGTTCTTTTAGGAAAACCATATTTGTGGAAGCGTCATGTGGTGTATGAGTCTAGACCCCGCATTGTTATTATTACTTTGAGTAGACAATTGTACAAGATCCCATAGGTGGCACCGCCTACTGCTAATTCTTTAATCTGTACTAAGCAATGCAGTAAGGTCATTTCACAGACCGAGAAGTTTGTCTTCTTTGTGATCCGTGCTCACAGTAAGCAAAAGGTCATCGCCACATCTGTGGCCTCTGCACAATGCCTCTCTTTGTAGCAGAAGCAAGTAGACAGGATCGTGGAAGAATACAGAGATATATTCGTCTCACCTACAGGGGTACCGACACACTGCCTAGTCAAGCATCCAATTGATCTGACCCCTTCTGCACCTCTACCTAATGGACCAGTTTATCGGTGCTCGCTAATGGAGAATGACGAAATCAAGCATAAGATCCAAGATATTCTTTAAAAGGAGCACATCAGAACCAGTTCCTCCCCTTGCGGAAGCCCAATTGTACTGGTGCAAAAGAAGGACGTGACTTGGTGATTGTGCATTGATTACAGATCCTTAAACAAAATCACAGTCAGGAACCGCTACCCCATTCCAAGGATTGATGACCTTCTTGACCAACTCAAGGGGGGAAATTTCTTCAGCAAGATTGACCTGAAGTATGGCTACCACCAGGTTCCCATCGAACCAACGGATGTTTGGAAGACAACCTTCAAGTCTAAGTAAGGTCTTTACGAATGGATATTCATGCCCTTTGGCCTAACAAATGCACCAACCACTTTCATGAGGTTGATGGACGATGTATGGAGACCCTTCACCAACTCCTTTGTGGTAGTATATTTGGATGAAATCCTCATATTTAGAAGAACATGGGAGGAGCACATGCGACATATTCAGCAGGTTTTGAGCACTTTGTGACAGCACAAGCTTTATGCCAACTTGGAAAAATGTTCTTTTGGCATGAACAGGGTCTAATACTTGGGCTACATTGTTGATGAGCATGGGGTACATGTTGATCTAGCTAAGATCCAAGTCACCCGTGACTGGCCAGCCCCGACCACACTGATCGAGCTTTGAAGCTTCTTAGGACTCGCCAATTTTTATCGACAGTTCGTGTTGGGATTCTCCCATATTGCCTAGGCCCTCAACCAGGTGACCAAGGGCGATGGTAGGGCCAATTTTGTGTGGGGGAAGGAGAAACAATGAGCATTCGAAGATATGAAACATCGTTTGTGCTCAGCTCCAGTACTCTCCTTTCTCGATCTGCAAAAACCATTCGAGATTGAGACTGATGCATATGACTATGTTGTGGGTGCAGTTCTCACTCAACACAAGCATTCAATGGCATACCATAGTGTGACACTCTCCGATATTGTCCAGAAATACCCCACCTATGATAAGGAAATGTATTCCATTGTACAAGCCTATCATCAATGGAAACATTACATTATGGGGACAAAGATGATCATACACACTGATCACAAGCATCTATAGTTCATATAGACACACGGGAAATTGCAGAACGATCGCCATTAGAAGTGGTCCACCTACCTGCAATAGTTCCATATCAACATCAAGTATAAGACAAGTATCTCCAATCATGTCGTTGACTGCCTTAGTCGGCATCCTGTGGCTGCACTTACCACTGTGCTCCATTCCTGTGGCCATGAAACATCAGAGTGGCCCCGACTTTACCAGAAAGATCCAAACTTTGCCACCATATATTAGCTCTTGGGTACAGGTGCCACTGTCACTGATCTTCACATTTAGGATCAACTCTTATGCCACCTGGGCCATCTCTGTTTTCCTACAAGCGAGTGTGCAAAGCTAATTTGGGAAGCCCACTACAGTCGGGTGACAAGACAATTTGGCGTAGAGAAAATTGTAGTCATCCTTCAGAAACATTTTTATTGGCCAAAAATTCGATAGGAAGTCAACAAGTATATCAGATCTTGCACTGCCTGTGTCGTTGCCAAGACGACCATCAAGAAGCAAGGCTTATACACACCTCTTCCTATTCCCGAGAAACCGTGAGAATCCATCTCCATGGATTACATGTCTGGTTTTTCGTCTACCAAGCACGGAAATGACTGTGTGTTTGTGGTCGTTGATCGGTTTTCGAAGATGGCCATCCTCACAGCCTGTAAGAAGAATGTCACAGTGGAAAATACTTCCAAGCTCTTCTTCGAACGCGTTTGGGTTCACTTTGGGATACCACTGACCATCATCTCCGACCAAGACAACAAGTTCCTCAACACCTTTTGGTCGAGTCTCTGGTCTCTGTTGGACACCAAGCTCACAAAATCCACTTCATTCCACCCCCAAACCGATGGCCAAAATGAGGTCGTCAATCGGATGATTGTGCACATCCCGCGCATGTACAATTCTAAGCATCGTCATACATGGGATGAGAGTCTCCCATATGTCCAACACAGTTACAACAGGGCTATCCATAGTTCCACTGGCCATAGCCCGTTTCAGGTGAGTCTGGGATTCCAACCCTTGGGACCCATTGATGTTGCACTTCCTCTTTCTACCGCACAGACTGACTCTTCCCCTAATCAGGCTGTGATTTCCAAAGCCACCAGATTCACTGAGAGGATTCAACACATCTGCCAACAGGTCCAGGAGATTTTGCAGAAATCCAATGCTAAGTACAAGCAGTGACATGATAAACACAGGGTACGACACTAGTTTCAGGTTGGCGACAAAGTTTGGTTACATTTGTAGAAGGAGCGTCTCACTGGGCCCCATCGGAAGATTCAACCACTTCGTTATGGGTCTTACACTATCACCAAGGCTATGGGTAACAATGATTTTGAGCTCAACACTCCACCCTTCCTTAGTCTGCATCCAATATTCAATAGCCTTGGACACCTTTGAGATCCTCGAATAGTTGACACCAACAGAGCTCAACCTTGACTGCATGGAACAAGCATCCATCGATCCGATAGTGGACACACGGGACAAGGGCACTCGCCAGCAGCAAATCCAACTTTATCGGGTTGTCAAGGCAAGGAAACTCCTACACCAAGGCAAGTCGATCACCCAGGGCCAAATCCAACAAAAGTTTCCTCACCTGATGGGGGAACTCTACGCAATGGAGACCATTGCTTCCTAAGGGGGGAGGATTGATCCAGGTGGATATTGGTGGCCACCCACCTATTCCAACTGGCTCCTCGTGCCCATTTTTTATTCAACACGTCTTTCTGTACTACTTTATAATTGTGAGTGCTACACTTCTAGGGTTGTCTGAAGCTTCACACATTCTCCAGGTGGATACGGGTGGCCTCTCACCTAATCCAACTGACTTATTTTGTATGTTTTCATGTCAGCACATCTTGATGTACTTCCAAGATTGTTTTGGGGCCCTAAAAGTTGTTTTCTTAACTCACAACAGTCATACTGTAGACAGAGTCAAAGTCTGATGATGAAATGTGTAGTTCTCTTAAAGACCTTTCCTATGGGCTATCACGTGCCTAAAACGAAGGTTGTATGCAAAAGTTACGACCGTAGGAAGTTGAGGTACCAAATTACACCAACTTACCCATAGGGCCCACATGACTTTTTATGTTTCACCTTCTAGGGTTAGGTTTTTGGATGTCTAGGGTTTTGGCATTCATGAGTAATATGAAAAGGGCCTCTGGAGCCTCATTGTATTCCATTATGCTCAAACGGATGTGTGTAGAAGCCATGTCTCTTCTCAGAGATAGTTACCACCATTCGAGCAAGTTTCAATTCTGAAGTTTTATTGTTTCAACCTATTTCATTATTTAATAAAAATTATTGTTCACTAAATATTTGTGTTATTCTTCCTATCTCTGTGTTTATGATATTCAGTTTGTTAATGGGTTTGTTCCACTCCTAAATCTGGATCAACGTTTGGGAGCTTTGAATGTTCAGGAGGAATATCTCCCAGAGGACGATCTCCCGGATCCGACGTGGTGGCCTGAAATGAATGCCATGCATCCTCGATGGATAAGTGCCATGTGCTGAGTTGAAAAACACCCGTGGAATGGTGGGGCCTGAAGTGATGTGGCAGCTTGATGTCACTTCGGGACTTCACCTCTTCGGGACTTCAGGATGTAGAGCATGCAAATCTCCCGAAATAACTTTCTCCCAGTTGATGTGGTAGTCTCTCGTCACTTCGACACTTCAGGACTTCGGGCTTAGAGATATTTTGAACGTGGGGCATGAATATCTCCCGAATCGACTTTCTCCCGGTTGACATGGCAGTCTCTCATCACTTCAGGACTTCGACATTTCGGGGCTTCAGGATGTAGAGCATGGAAATATCCCGAAGTAACTTTCTCCAGGTTGACGTGGTAGCCTCTCATCACTTCGGAACTTCGGGCTTCAGGAGCTTTTGAATGTGACGCATGAATATCTCCCGAAGTGACTTTCTCCCGATTGACGTGACAGTCTCTCGTCACTTCGACACTTCGAACTTCGGGACTTCGAGATATAAAGCATGGAAATCTCCCGAAGTAACTTTCTCCCGGTTGACATGGTAGTCTCTCATCACTTCGGGACTTCAAGCTTCGAGAGCTTTTGGACGCGGGGCACGAATATCTCCCGAAGTGACTTTCTCCTGGTTGACGTGGTAGTCTCTCATCACTTCGAGACTTCAGGACTTCAACACTTCGGGGCTTCTGTCTGGCCATCAATCCTTGCACGACTTTGAAACTTCGAATGCATGAGAGTCTTTAATCTGAACTGCACATGGGATCTCCACCGTTGAAAATTGAACCTATCTGTTTTCTTGTATTTCAAGCCCGAAATGGATTGCTCTGAATGTTGCATTTTGCTCATGGTTTTTCCCTGTGCATACAACATACTTGACCGACCTGTTGTAAGCTCAATTAAAGGAAAACAAGATGACCAGTAATTCGAACCAAATCACGATATGCGTTTATCCTTCAAGAAAGAAAAAAACTTTGTGCAAAGAATCGGTCAAGCAAGATAATAAGGAAAAACAGGTCATTGAACAAAAGGGAAACTGACTTTATCAACTAGAAGAGGAAAAACTTATAGGAAGGTATGCAGAAAAGAGAGAGACATGGCATAGGTGTAGACTCAGGTCTTAACAACAACTACATATGACCTACGACAACTTCATGTGATAACACAATGTTTTATATTAATAATTTATGTTTGTTTATACTATTTTATTTATTTACTTCCATTTGGTTATTAGGTGCAACATTAAGATAATAGAAGAAATTACATATCCATTGAAAATGATACACTACAATGTGATTTTATTAAGTAGAGAATTAATGATATTAGAGCTCTTCTAGAAGCATGTTTGTAGTAATGTGATTTTAGTTCAACACATGTAGCAAAAAAGTCAAAGTAGCTTCAACTAGTATTGAAAGGGTTGTTCTTAAAACATCACTTTGAACAACTTGTAGACATAGAAGATCCAATGAAAGTGCTAAATGATCCTAAAAAAACAAGATCCTAAAATCTAAGATGTACCTATTAAAAGTGATTGTATTAGATGTTATTGATTAAGTTTAAGACATATTTGGCAAAAATGAATTTGATATATTGATTAGTTTTACTGAGCGAAAATATTCAATTTAACATATTAATGATGAGTTATATTTTAACATTTTGGACTTTGATATTTTACATTAACATTAAATATCTATATTATTGTTTTAAGATGAATATTTTTAACATGTTATATATTGTTGTTTTAGGATGAATATTTCTAATATGTTATTTATCATGTATTATTTAATTCAATTTTTTACTTTTATTTTTATGTAAATCGTTACTTCACATAAAATAAATTTAAATATTTTCTTTTTATATATGAAAATTTAAAAAAATTTAAGAAAAAAAATACTATTTTTTAATATAAAAATGGTTTATTTGACCTAGCATTTTAGTTGTTTTAAATATATATTATCAAATGTTTAAAAGTATTATTATTTAATTATTTTAAAAATGTTAAATGATAATATTTTAAATTGTGTTTAAATTAATTAAAAATATGTAATTAAATTTCAATCAAAATTTTGAAAAAAAAATAATATATATTATTTTTAATAATAAATAAATAATATATACTATTTTTAATAATTTAAAAAAATCAAATTTTAAATTTAAAAGATATTGAAATTTTGTTTAAAAACATTATTAAAAAATACACATACTTTATAAAGTAAGAAGATTCTTAAGAAACTATTTGAAAAAGTATATTTGATATTATCATTAATTGAAAATGGATAAGAATTTTAAAATAACTTAATAAGATTTTTGTCAAATAACTATATTTCAAGTTGTGAAAACTCTATTAATTATTTCAAGTATAATTGATATTATCATTAATTGAAAATGGGTAAGAATTTTAAAAAAACTTAATAAAATTTTTGTCAAGTAACTATATTTCAAGTTGTTGTGAAAACACTATTAATTGAAAAGAAGTAAAAACTTAAAAAAAAAAAATCAATAAAATTTTTAATATTAAAAAACTATTTTGAAAAAATATCATTCATATTATCATTCATTAAAAGATAAAAACTTTAAAAAAACTTAATAAAATTTTGTCAAGTAACTATATTTTATTTTTCAAGTTGATGTGATAACAAATTCTATTAATTGAAAAGAGATAAAAACTTTAAAAAATAATAATAATATTTTTTGTCAAATATTTCAAGTTGATATAATAAAAAACTCTATTAATTGAAAAATAATTTACATTAAAAAACTCAATTTTTTTTGGTTCAAATAACTATATTTCAAATTGATATGATAACAAACTCTTTTAAAGTAACGTGTTAACATTAATATGTAATGTATTTTGAATATTCTCACAAATATAACAAAATGCAAAATGTGTGGTTGTAAATGGTCCCACAAACATAATAATTTTAGAAAAAATAATTTATAAAACATTAAATGCATAGAGATGAGTTAGAACATCATCTACACTATTTTTTTTACATATTTAAAGTGTGAATTCCCAAATTTCTTTTAATAAAATAATTTATTA
Organism: Picea glauca; assembly: GCA_000966675.3. Taxonomy (NCBI): domain Eukaryota; kingdom Viridiplantae; phylum Streptophyta; class Pinopsida; order Pinales; family Pinaceae; genus Picea; species Picea glauca. The sequence continues at coordinate 9,092 of JZKD02S2305774.1, forward strand.
ATTAATATTTTTTTAGTATTTTTATATAAAGTTAATTGAAGAGTATGAAAAATTGAGATGATAATTTTTTTACAATCTCAAAATTTTTCTAACTAAATAACTTATTAATTTATTTTTTTGAATTGTTTTATATAAAATTAATTGAGGAGTATGATAGATAATGAAATTCTTATATATTTAAAGTGTAAATCTCCAAATTTCTTCCAACTAAATAAATTATTAACCATTTTTTTTGAATTTTTTATATGGAGTTAATCAAAAAGTATAAAAAAATTGAGATAAAGAAATTTTTACATATTTAAAGTGTGAATCTCAAATCTCGTTCAACTAAATAATTTATTAACCATTTTTTTTAGTTTGTATATAGAGTTAATTGAAGAGTATGGAAAAATGAGATAATGAAATTTTTACATATTTAAGTATGAATTTCAAATCCTTCTAACTAAATAACTTATTAACCAATTTTCTAAGTTTTTTTTATATAGAGTTAATTGAAGAATATAAACAAATGAGATAATGAAATTCTTACATATTTAAAGTGTGAATCCCCAAACTAAATAATTTATTAACCAATTTTTTTGAGTTTCTTTATATAGACTATGGAAAAAGGAGATGGTGAAATTTTTACATATTTAAAGTGTGAATCTCCAAATCCCTTCTAATTTAATAACTTATTAACCAATTTTTTTAGTTTTTTATATAGAGTTAATTGAAGAGTATGGAAAAATGAGATAATGCAATTTTTACATATTTAAAAGTGAATSTCCAAATCTCTTCTAACTAAATAACTTATTAATCAATTTTTTGAGTTTTTTAATATGGAGTTAATTGAAGAGTATGAAAAAATGAGATGGTGAAATTTTTACATATTTAAAGTGTGAATCTCCAAATCTTTTCCAACTAAATAACTTATTAACCAATTTTTTTGAGTTTTTTATATGAAGTTAATTGAAGAGTATGGAAAAATGAGATAATGAATTTTTTTACATATGTGAATCCCAAATCTCTTCCAACTAAATAACTTATTAACTATTTTTTTGAGTTTTTTATATGGAATTAATTGAAGAGTATGGACAAATTAGAATGAAATTCTTACATATTTAAAGTGTGAATTCCCAAATCCTTTCTAACTAAATAACTTATTAACCAATTTTTTTGAGTTTTTTATATGGAGTATAGAAAAACTAGATGGTGAAATTTTTACATATTTAAAGTGTGAATCTTCAAATCCCTTCTAATTTAATAACTTATTAATCATTTTTTTGAGTTTTTTATATAGAGTTAATTGAATAGTATGGAAAAATGAGATAATGGAATTTTTACATATTGAATGGTGAATCCCCAAATCCCTTCTAACTAAGTAACTTATTAACCAATTTTTTTTTAGGTTTTTATATATATAGAGAGAGAGTTAATTGAATAGTATGGAAAAACTAGATGGTAAAATTTTTACATATTTAAAGTGTGAATCTCCAAATCCTTTCTAACTAAATAACTTATTAACCAATTTTTTTGAGTTTTTTATATGGAGTTAATTGAAGAGTATGGGAAAATGAGATAATGATTTTTTTACATATTTAAAGTGTGAATTCCCAAATCTCTTCCAACTAAATAACTTATTAACTATTTTTTTGAGTTTTTTATATGGAGTTAATTGAAGAGTATGGAAAAATGAGATAATGGATTTTTACATATTTAAGTGTGAATCCCCAAATCCCTTCTAACTAAATAACTTATTAACCTGATTTTTTGAGTTTTTTATATTGAGTATGGAAAAACTAGATGGTGAAATTTTTACATATTTAAAGTGTGAATCTCCAAATCCCTTCTAATTTAATAACTTATTAACCATTTTTTTGAGATTTTTATATAAAGTTGATTGAAGAGTATGGAAAAATGAGATAATGCAATTTTTACATATTTAAACGTGAATCCACAAATCCCTTCTAACTAAGTAATTTATCAAACAATTTTTTTTGAGATTTTTTATATGGAGTTAATTGAAGAGTATGGAAAAAGGAATTTTTTTTGAGTTTTTTTATATGGAATTAATTGAAGAGTATCAAAAAAGGAGATGGTGAAATTTTTACATATTTAAAGTGTGAATCTCCAAATCCTTTCTAACTAAATAACTTATTAACCATTTCTTTGAGTTTTTTTTATATGAAGTTAATTGAACAATATGGAAAAATGAGATAATGAATTTTTTACATGTGAATTCCCAAATCTCTTTCAACTAAATAAATAACAAGTATTAAGTGTTTTTTTGAGTTTTTTATATGGTGTTAATTGAAGAGTATGGAAAAATGAGATAATGGATTTTTTACATATTTAAGTGTGAATCCTCAAATCCTTTCTAACTAAATAACTTATTAACCAATTTTTTTGAATTTTTTTATATGAAGTTAATTGAAGAGTATGGACAAATGAGATAATGAAAATCTTATATATTCAAAGTGTGAATCCCTAAATCCCTTCTAACTAAATAACTTATTAATTCATTTTTTTGAATTTTTTATATGGAGTTAATTAAAGAGTATCGAAAAAAGGGATGGTGAAATTTTACATATTTAAAGTGTGAATCTCCAAATTCCTTCTAACTAAATAATTTATTAATCAACTTTTTTGAGTTCTTTATATGAAGTTAATTGAAGAGTATGAAAAAATGAGATCATGAATTTTTTACATATTTAAAGTGTGAATTCCCAAATCCATTCTAACTAAATTCCCAAATCCTCTCTAACTAAATAACTTATTAACCAATTTTTTTTAGGTTTTTATACGAAGTTAACTAAAGAATATGGAAAAATTAGATAGTGGATTTTTTACATATTTAAAGTGTGAATCTCGAAATCCCTTCTAACTAAATAACTTGTTAACCAAAATTTTTGAGTTCTTTATATGAAGTTAATTGAAGAGTATAAAAAAATAAGATAATGATTTTTTTACATATTTAAAGTGTGAATCCTAAATACATTTTAACTAAATAACTTGTCAACCAATTTTTTGAGTTTTTTATATGGAGTTAATTGAAGAGTATGGAAAAATGAGATAATGAATTTTTTAGATATTTAAAGTGTGAATCCCCAAATCCTTTGTGAGTAAATAACTTATCAACATATTTTTTTGAGTCTTTTATTTGGAGCTAATTAAAGAGCATAGAAAAAAGTGACGGTGAAATTTTACATATTTAAAGTGTGAATCTCCAAATCCCTTCTAATTAAGAGTATGAAAAAATGAAATCATGAATTTTTCACATATTTGAAGTGTGAATCCCCGAATCCATTCTAACTAAATAACTTATCAACCATTTTTTTTTAGTTTTTTATATGGAATTAATTGAAGAGTATGGAAAAATGAGATAATGAATATTTTACATATTTAAAGTGTAAATACCTGAATCCTTTCTAATTAAATAACTTATTAACCATTTTTTTTGAGTTTTTTAATACGAAGTTAACTAAAGAGTATGGAAAAAAATAAATG
>JZKD02S2305774.1:14187-33520 GCA_000966675.3 Picea glauca
AAAAAAAAAAAAAAAAAAACTTATTTCATAGGTCAAAGGTAACTTACCAAAATAATTAAAAATGGTTTCATAACTACACATTTGGAAAAATAAGAGAAAAAAAAAAAAATTTATTATTTCATAGGTCAATGATAACTTACCAAAAGAATTAAAAATGGTTTCATAACTACACATTTGGAAAAATAAGAAAATAAAATAAAAAAGAGTCTTATTTGTTATAAAATTATTTTATCAATAGAGTTGTACCTTATAAGAAAGTGACACTCATATATAGTCATGTTAAAATTAATTTCAAACCTTGAATGAAGTGAAGGTTGCAATAACACTATCAATTTATTGACCAATGAGAGGTCATAAAAATATCAATTTTGTTATATTGAAAAATAATTTTTTTTATTTGTTATGTTCAACATTAAAATTTATACACATTTTTTAAGTCAACATAAAAGTAATATGAAAGTCAATGACAACTGATTGCTATATACTACCTCCGTGTGCCTCGGGTAGTATAATAACTTATCAACCAAGTTTTTTGAGTTTTTTATATGGAGTTAACTAAAGAGTATGGAAAAAAGAAATGATGAAATTTTACATATTTAAAGTGTGAATCTCCAAATTTCTTCTAACTAAATAACTTATCAACCAATTTTTTTGAGTTTTTTATATGGAGTTAACTAAAGGGTATGGAAAAAAAAGATGGTGAAATTTTACATATTTAAAGTGTGAATCTCCAAATTTCTTCTCACTAAATAACTTATTAACCAATTTTTTTGAATTTTTTATATGGAGCTAACTAAAGAGTATGGAAAAAAGAGATGGTGATTTTTTTACATATTTAAAGTGTGATTTTTTTTACATATTTAAAGTGTGAATCTCCAAATCCATTCTAACTAAATAACTTATGAACCAATTTTTTTGAGTTCTTTATATGAAGTTAATTGAAAAGTATGAAAAAATGTGATAATGAATTGTTTACATATTTAAAGTGTGAATCCTCAAATTCATTCTAACTAAATAACTTATCAACCATTTTTTTGAGTTTTCTATATGGAGTTAGTTGAAGAGTATGGAAAAATGAGATAATGATTTTTTTACATATTTGAAGTGTGAATCTCCAAATGGCTTCTAGTTAAATAAATAACTTATTAATCAAATTTTTTTTAACTAAATAATTTATGAACTAATTTTTTGAGTTTTTTTTATATAAAATTAATCAAAATTTTAAAACTAAATAACTTCTTAACTAATTATTTGAATTTTTTTTTTATATCGAGCCAATGGAAAAGTATGGAAAAATTAACCTTTTTGAGTTTTGAGTTTTTTTATATGAAGTTAATTGAAGAATATGATAAAAAAGAAGATAATGAAGAGTTGGGAAGAATGAGATCATAGTATAATTTAGATCTTGGAGTATTATGAAAAAGCTATGCAGTCGTCCTTGAGGTGTAGAACAATTGGTAATGGAATATACTTGTTCTGAAAACTCTCGACTAACCTTCTGTATTACATAAGGGGGGCCACGTTAGCATGCCTATAGTAGTCTGATAACACAACCATGTAGGGGCTTTACTAGTTGCCGATTTCCCATGGATTGACTAGGGTGATGCTTTCTTCTTTAATAAGGCATAAGGTTAAAATTAAAGAATCCATGCATCCAAGAAAGGGGTAGTTGCTGGTATAAATGGCACATATAAACTTTGAGAGCATCGATCTAGAGTGGCTTCCTTTCTGAGATTTCTTCCATCATTAAAAGTGGGGTCAGATGGTCACATGGTGAGGTTGTGGTGGTTGGAGTAGATGGTATTCAGTTAATAAGAACGCTGTGAGATAAAGGGTGGGGACCAATGTAAGAGGCATGAAAGGAGCAGATTTAGCGTTCACACCTCTCACGTGAAAAGAAGGCGGCGTAGATAACGGGGTTCTCTTTCTGGAATTACGCAATTTAGGTTTGTGCGGTTGCTTCTGCTATAAATTTCGATATGTTACACGTGTAATGGATTTAACCTAGATCCCAAACCACGGTTGCAAGCCTCTGGAATTACTATCAGCCAAGTGCGAGATGTTATGCCCTTCGCCTGAACGCCTGGTTTATTACCAGGTGGTTTTACTGTAGATTAGGGCAGATTTCATATACTTGCCTGACATTTTTGCAATGGAATATATATATATATATATGTCATGTGATGGAGAGTTAGTCAAACCAGGCATGATCTTCTGGAAGATCGACGCATAAACCAATAGAGAGCATGGGCATTATTAGGTTTTCGGTTTTTCCATACCATACCATACTGTCACATTCATTCCCATCTCCCACATTCAATGCAGTAATGAGAGCTGGGGACAGCGGTTTCGGGTATAAGTTGAGTTCATCCCTAACCTGCTCCCCCGCTCAAGCTGTCTCGAGAAGGCGTATTTGATTGTGCTGCCTCAGTGAATTCGAGTTGGTTGAACAGTTTCTATCAGGAGATGTTCTTTTTTCCTCCTATAAGAATGGATGGATGCCCAATGGCTAATGGCAAGCAAGAGTAATTAGAGTCTTCAGAGAATTTGATTGAGGATTTTGGCTGGGCTGATGAATTGGGTATCTGATTCTGCATTGATTTAATCGTCGTTTTTGCTTCTGTTGGATCTTTGAACAATGGGAGGTGAAGAAGGCTCGGGGGCTGGTGGCCTGCCTGATTTTCTCCTGACTGTGAAGTTGAAATACGTGAAGCTTGGATATCAGTATCTCACTAAATATTTTCTTACGTTTCTGCTGATTCCACTGCTGGTCGGAGTGGGCTTGGAGGTCGGGCGAATTGGGCTGGACGATGTAGTCCTGCTATGGCAGGCACTCGAGTTCAATCTCGTCCATGTAATGTCATGTACAGGGCTTCTGGCATTCGTAGCGACTGTGTATTTCATGTCGAGGCCTCGTGCGGTTTATCTGGTGGACTATTCCTGTTACCGTCCCCCAGATTCATGCAGAGTTCCTTTCTCAACTTTCATGGAGCACTCTAGGCTGTTCAAGTATTTCGATCAGAAAAGCCTGGACTTTCAGATGAAGATTCTGGAAAGGTCCGGTCTCAGCGAAGAAACGTGCCTCCCCCCTGCTCTGCATTACATTCCCCCCAATCCCACCATGTCGGCTTCTCGCGACGAGGCCCAGCTCGTCATATTTTCTGCCATGGACGATCTGTTCGCCAAGACGGGACTGAAGCCCAAGGACATAGATATTCTCGTGGTGAATTGCAGTCTTTTCTGCCCGACGCCATCTCTATCGGCCATGGTGATTAACAGATATAAGCTGCGTGGGAATACCATGAGCTTCAACCTGTCTGGCATGGGTTGCAGCGCGGGAGTTATAGCGGTGGATTTGGCGAACAATCTTCTGCAAGTCCATGGGAATTCGTATGCCGTCGTGGTGAGCACCGAGACCATCACGCCCAACTGGTACTGCGGGAACCAGCGATCCATGCTGCTTCCGAATTGCTTGTTTCGCATGGGCGGCGCCGCCGTTTTGTTATCGAACAAACGCAAAGACCACGGCCGCGCAAAGTACAGGCTCGTCCATGCTGTCAGAACGCACAAAGGCGCAGACGACAAGGCCTACCGCTGTGTCTATCAAGAAGAAGACGCCGAAGGCAAAGTCGGCACCTCGCTTTCGAAAGATCTCATGGCGATTGCAGGCGACGCGCTCAAGGCCAACATAACAACCCTAGGCCCCATGGTTCTGCCCGTGTCGGAGCAGCTCATCTTCCTCTTCTCCGTCCTGGTAAGGAAATACATAAATCCAAAGAGAAAACCATATATCCCCGACTTCAAACAAGCATTCGATCATTTCTGCATTCATGCTGGCGGGAGAGCTGTAATCGACGAACTCGAAAAACACCTGCAGTTATCCTCCGAGCATGTCGAGCCCTCCCGCATGGCGCTCCACAGGTTCGGCAACACTTCGTCCTCGTCGATCTGGTACGAGCTTGCATACATCGAGGCAAAGGGGCGGATGCGCAAAGGAAATCGTATATGGCAGATCGCTTTCGGCAGCGGATTCAAGTGCAACAGTGCAGTTTGGAAGTGTCTGCGCACTGTGAAAATTCCGACCCAGGGGCCATGGTCTGATTGCATCCTCAGATACCCGGTCGTTATCCCCGATGTCGTCAAGATGTAATTGTTACTGTGTACTATTCATTCATGGCTGTCGACTAAGACTAAACCTTATTATTGCTATGTTGTTTTTAGGTTAATTTGCAGTTGCTGTAGATCTGTTGTAGTGAAATTAGCGCGTCGTTGTACAGTGATTCTGTGTTGAATCGCTGTTGTCTGCATATTGTGTACAAGATGTTGATGAATTTTAACTTTAATAGATGGATGCAGTCACATTCACGTCAGTTATCTCTGGATCTGGCGGATACTGTGACTGTAACAATCAATTGCTCTGTTTAGCTCGTGCATTAATGGCGTGCAGTGCTTTCTTTTTTAAAGACTTGTTATCTGTACACATCATTTGTATTTGTTGTTTCGACTTTTTAGAGTACTTTGAATTTAGAGTAATGTTTAAATTTTAATAGTTTTTTCTAAAATACAATGTGTAAATTTTCATTTTTTCTAAAAGTAAATTTTCATCTTTAAAATTATATTATCTCGAGGAGGTGGTCGACAATTGTAAAAGCTAACAAATTTTTATGAGTTATTTTGTGAAATTGGGTTTTGATCAATTCCCAAAACAATTATCTTTGAGTGGGAGGTGGCCATGTTTTGAGAATTGTAAAGCTAACAAATTTTCATGAGCTATTTTGTGAAACTGGGTCTTGATCAATTCTTCCCAAAACTAAATTATCCTTTAGTAGTGGGAGGTGGTGATGTTTTGACAATTGTAAAGCTAACAAATTTTCATGAGCTATTTTGTGAAACTGGACCTTGATCAATTCCCAAAACTCAATGTGATGAAAGAGTTTGTCACCTTGGTGACTAAAAGGGTTGAAGATGTAAAACACTTTATCTTAGAAAGTCCAGCGAATACCCATATTAGATCTCAATTTCAAAAGATTCCTCACATTACCAACCTTCTTAATCTTTTAACTCAACAAAACTATTGTGATTTTGGAAAGCTTCTCTTTTGCATTTTGCATATTAAGGACTAGTGCCAACCTTAATCTTTTAACTCAACAAAAGATTTCTCACACTACCAACCTTAATCTTTTAACTCAACAAAACTGCTCACACTATCAGTCTTCTTAATCTTTTAACTCAACAAAACTGTTGTGATTTTGGAAAGCTTCTTTTAATGTTTTTCATACAAAGAGATAAAATTTGAAAGAATTCCAACAAATCCCTTACCTTCTTAAGGTTCCATACACTAATTTGATCATAGTAAACATTAATCATACCACCATCGTTATTGAAAAAAGTCACGACCAAATCAATGCCAGTCACTTTCATTGCTGTCCTTTATGATCTCATTGAGATAAATTTATACAAATTGTATTTTAAACAAAGTGTAAAGCAAACAAATTGTCATGAGTTATTTTGTAAAACTAGGCATTGATCAATTCTCAAAACTCTTTATGATAAAAGAGTTTGTCACTTTCGTAACATTAAAAAGGTTAAAGATGCAAAGCACTCTATCTTAAAATGTCCCACATATTGAATTCAAAAGATTCGTTACACTACCAACCTTCTTAATCTTTTAATTCAACAAACCCATACCATACTACCAACCATCTTAATTTTAACTCAACAAAACTATTGTATTTTTGAAAAACTTCTCTTAATATTTTTCATACACAAATAAAATTTTAAATAATTCTAAAAAATCTCTTACCTTTTCAAGATTCCATACACTACACTAATTTAATCTAATAAACATTAATCATATCAGACCAAATCAACCACATGTACTTAGTGATATTCATTGTTGTCATTTATGATTTCATTGAGATAGATTTATACAAAATTTTAAACTAACATAACGAAAACTTCACTAACTTTTTTTTAAGGATCTTCTTCTAAAGAAACTAACCCGACCAAAACTTTAACAAGTGTTTTATTAAAAAGTTCATGTTCTATAGGCTATATCGGGAGACATATAACTGTCATTTTCTAGTATATATACGGTATATAGTTGTTAATAAGGTTATAAGCTTTGTACACAAATATAAATATTTGCTCTTTAATAAGGATATAAGCTTTGTACATAGATATAAGCTTTGTTTAAAAGTTCTATGTTTTTTTTCATTTTTTCCTGAATTCAAAAACATAAAATTCTATATGTATCATATGAATGTGTTTAATAAGAGAATAATTGTTATGAACATAAATATACATATAAAATAGATATTAATAATATAATAATTAAATGTTAATTAATAAATAATAATTATTAATAATGAAAGGATATGTCTTAAAGTACATGACTATTGGTTAAGGGTATTTTCGCATGGGTATATAAGTGAGCCCTCATTCTTATTTGTAATCATCTTTTTTGGGGGGGTAAGTGAGTGTAAGAAGTTGTATTACTGCAAAAGATTATGATACAAAAAACGGGGGCACCCTGGTCTGCCTAGTAGGAAACCAGACCAGGGGTTCTCGAATTGTGCTTGCGGATATATACGAGGGGTGGGACTGGTCTACCACTAGGGAAAACCAGGGTAGTCCTACCATAACCAATTTGAAAAAGGATAAGCAACATAGACATAAAAAGTAGAAGCTGAGACAACCCACTAAACCCAAGTGGGTAGTGGGTCGAACTGACCTGACTACGCCTAGCATTCCTGCCATTAGATTAACCATTCACTAGTCCAGGACAATGATGTGTTTCTTTCCACCATCCGCCTAGCTCTTGTTCTCATCCTTTTGGGAGATCATGCAAGTCTTTTTTATGTGGGTTGGTGCACCATGTCCATCAACTGGCGTGATGTCCATGTGATGGATATAGCGCAGATAGAGGTGGAATTGAGCAGCCAACCGCTCCATCTTGGATTTTTGGCCCTTCTCGACCTCAACTAATAGTTTTGTAATAGTTTCCAGACTGTTGAGGCGACTTAGGATTACGTCCAACATTTTCTTGTGTTCCTTGTTTTCCTCCTGTCTGGCTTCTTCCATTTCCGAACTCACTTTGTCGATCATCATCTTAGTTAGCCACGCCATCTCCACTATTTTATGGTAGAGGGTTTCCCTGGGATGTGTGGCCCCCAGATCAATTACCCAGTCCGCTTCCTATGCCAGTGCATCCCATGCTTTGCCTTTGCGTTTTTCTTTAATTTTCTTTTCCCACTGAGTAATGGTTGCTTTTCCTTTTGGTGCAACCAGAGTTTGGAAGGTGCCCTCTGCATCTTTTGTGGCCTACTCCATTCTTGACACCCACCATGGACTTTTTGGAACTTCCTTTCCAAGGAGATTCCTCTTCCTGTGCATACGCTTCATTCACACCATCTCGCTTGGCCTATCACAACTCCTTTGTTGGATACTCAGCCTGTACCTTACTTCACAGGGATTCTTCCTTTCTCTACCCTTGTATTTGTGATAGACCCTGTAGTTGTGCTCCTTATGTTTGTGACTATTCCTGATGTCTCTCCTCTTATTGATCTTCCCTTTATGTGAGCTTGTCCTTCCAATCATGGTTTTCCCGTAGTGGTGAGCACTCCCATCCTTTTTCCCTGTTGCGGCTCATATGATCATGATGACTCGACCTTTATCCTTGTGCGGGTCCCTGCCCCTGCTCGCTTGAGATCTAACCGTGTTGTTCTTCATACCTATACTTTGACATGGTGGATCGATTTTGGACCATGTCACTCCCTCATGCCTTACGTCATTCGTTACATGTGGTTTGTCGTCTGTACTTTCCCATGTGCTTTCCCCACAACTCTTACTATCGAAAGGGCCTTGTTGTCGTACCCCCGCCTGTTGATTATGCTGATCCTGCATGGTAATTGGGGGCCGAGTGTTAGACAATCATATCCTGCCTGGATCCTGCGTGCTTGCCGCTAGGCCTTGCGTTGCCCTCCTCGATGTGACCTTCCTTGCTTAAGTTGCCTTCACGGTCTTTTGTCACTAGTTGGACACAATCTGCTCTGAGTTGTCCATTCGGGATGTTGATCCAAGTAGTGTCTAGTTCTGGACCTTTCTTGCCAACCCCCTTGTTGGCTAGCTTATCCGCTAGGCCATTCCCTGAGCTGCGAACCCAACACAACTCCATTGTATTCAAAGTTTTCAGATGCTCTTGGATTTTTTGTAGGGAATGTACCAGGCACTAGTGTCATTGAACCTTGCCCACTCTAATGTCATTTTGGAGTCTCTTTGCCGTGTTGATGACCAAGGTGGAGTCGCCTTCCACAATAGTGTTTGTCATCCTTTCACGATGTAGGATTTCAAGGCCAAGTTCCAGGGCTCCAAATTCCGTTGCGTTGTTGGTTGAGTTTCCCATACTCCCAACGTATAACCATATGATGTTACCACCATTGTCTCTGATCACCCGTCCCGTCCCTGCCACTCCTGGGTTTTCTTTTTCCGCCCCGTCAAAATTCAATTTGAGGAACCCTAACGGAGGGGGGGTCCAGTTGCGGTAGCCTATTTGGAGTTGCGGTTCCCGCCCTATCGGTGTGTTGTTGTGCCCGTCTTTTAGGTGAAAAAAATCCAGGATGCAGAAGTCCTAATCTGTGAGTTGCGTTTTTTCCTTCTTGCAGTTGCGGCGCTACACCGTTTCTCGTATTTGTGAGATTATTGCATCCTTGAGATTTCCTTCTGGTAGGCTTTCATTCTTGAAGATGCACCGGTTCCTTTCTTTCCATATTGCCCAGATGATCATCCCCAACGTTAGATTCCAACAAAGGTTCACCATTTCATTTTCGCTGTAACTCTTATTCCAATTGTTGATGGTTGCGTTGATGTTACCTCAGATCCTATTGGATTGGTGATATATGCATGTTGCCCAATCTCATATATATACTTGTCCGTATGGATTTGATTACTATATTCCAGATACTTTGGATTATTGTGGGTGATGAATTTGTTCGTCTCATTTGGTATCAGAGGCGTTTCTTGGGAATTCCGCTAATTACCGGTAGTTGGCCAACAATTTTGGCATAATAGTTAGTTGACCAACAATTACCAAGAAGTTAGGAGGAGTAAAAGGTGCATCTTTATAACTTTATAAGGAGTAAAAGTGAAGTATATAAGTTAAAGAAGTAAAAAATGGAATCCCAAAAGAAACCTCGTCATTCATTATAAAAATTAAGTTATTAAGTTTATTAAAAGGGCCCACGAAAAGAGATAATATTAATATATTATTTTAAAAGAAAATATATTATTATTAAGAGAAAGTATATTTTAGTGAGATTTACAAAACAAAAATATTTTTCATAAAAGTTACCACAAAGTATAAAAATATGACTTATTATTGAGTAATTGAAGTTACTTAAGAGTATTTGAAGTTTTAAAATAAAAAAGAAAAAATAAAAAAAGTATTTAAAGGTGCCTTTAATATTTTTTTTGTTTTTAATATAAGTAATATATATAATATATTACAAAAAGATTATTAAAAAAACACGGTATAACAAAAAGTATAAGAGAAAAACCATTAAAAAAAATTACAAAAGAAGTAAAAGCAAGACAAAAGACCAAAAGATTAATTATTAAAAGAAATAAAAAAAGACCTCATAAGTAGTACATCCAAATTAATTATCCAAGGAATATTATAGAAATAATCTTAAGGCCGTAACTTTATATATTATTTGTGGATATTATATTAAATTACTTAATATAAAAGTACTTTTATAAAGTACAAAAAAATGTTACTTAAAGTGGATATAAGGTATTTTTTTATAAAGTATAAAAAAGTATAAAGGATATATATATATATAAAACGATTGGAGAGATGAAAGTAAAAATAAAAAGAAAAAAAGAGTGAAGAAAAGTTTTGAAGTACAAAGTACCTTAAGGTATAAATTGATTAAAATTTAAAAATAAAATCTTAAAACCAATTCAAATTTATTAAAAAAAAATGGACAAATTCCATATATAGATCAAAATTTTGGACTAAATGTAATTTTTGTGAAATGAAGTTTGAGTATATGACAATTTTTAAAAATCAAAACTGATTATGTTCGATTTGTGGGAAATCATTTATTATGGAAGAATATCAAGATAATTCAAAAATACAATCACGAATATTAAAAGGAGAACTAGGACATTATAAAAAAAACAACAAAAAATTACAGTTTGAAATTGAGAAGGAGAAATATTTTAATGGGTTAACAGAGAAAGATAATTGTTACTTCAAAGAGCGTATTCGAGAACTCATCACACAAATGAAGAACTAAAGACCAAAAAACGAAAAATGGACCAAGACTTACTATAACGAGATGAAGAAATATTACGATTAAAAAGTCATAATCAGAATTTGCTAGTTAAAATCAGAAAGTCAAAAGATAAGAAGCAAGAGAATAAACATTCAGAACAAGAAAATCAAGGTCTTAAGGAGAGATTAACTAAAAAAGAAGAAGATATCTCTTACCTAAGAAACCTTAACCAGAAGTTACTTGAACAAATTAAAATCTTAAAGGACGAAAGAAAGGAGAATCTAGAATAAAAAAAAAAGACGATACATCAGAAAATAAGGAAGAACTTTGACAATTAAGACGATACATCAGAAAATAAGGAAGAACTTTTACAATTAAGACGACATAATCATGATTTATTAACTCAGATTAAAAAGATCAAACATGATAAAAAGTCTTTAAAAGAAGAGATAGATCGCAAAACATCATTAGTCGACAAGGAAACAATGACTAACCTAATAGAGAAATTATCCGACATTCAAATTTCGACAGTAGAAAAATGAACCAATACAAAGTCAGTTGATGTTCAGATTCAAAAGAATGCTTACATTGACAAATTACTACAAACATTAAAAGAAGATGATTCCAAGGAAAATTCACAAGATATTATGATGTCTTATCGTCATCCAAATCACAAGAGTCATTACGACCAACGACTAGGAGAAGAGGAAAATAAACAATGTTCTTCTTACCAACAAATAAACTACCACACTGAAAAAGAACGAAGACAAAATCAACAACTTGTAGGGAAGCTTAAAATGAGAATCTTCATCCGAACAATCGATCATCAAATAATTCCAATGAAAGTAGATTTGGGATAGATCACTCCCCAGAAGATGAAACACATTAGTTTGGGAATTCGAAGGTCATTTCATTTTGTTTCGTCGAGACTCACAACTACACACACAAAATATTTGAGAAGACATCATGTGCCAGAACAAAAGTTAAAAGGGAAACCTTCAAGTAATTATGCTTTGAGGACAAAACATTTTTAAAGGGAAAGCAATGTTATGAACATAAATATACATATAAAATATATATTAATAATATAATAATTAAATGATAATTAATCAATAATAATTATTAATAACGAACTGACATGACTATTGGTTAATAGCACTCTTGAGTGGGTATATAAGCGAGCTCTCATTCTCATTTGTAATCATCTTACTATATATATATATGGATTTGATTACTATATTTCAAATATTTTGGATTATTTCTGTGTGATGAACTTGTTCATCTGAATGATAAAACTAATCAAAAGATCTCATTTTTATATGTTCGAAATATAAATTTTCTCACAAATTTAAATATTCTACAAGAGATAGATTTTTTGCTTTAAATTTTTATGAATTTTTTTTTTAAATAATAAACTAAACCTATACTTATTCACTAAACTAAATTTCCAAACTATTTCCATTAAACAATATACTAAACCCATAGTCACATTATCCCATAATCTATAGATCATCTCCATATATACAACATACATGAGGATGTTCTCTATTTTCATTTGTTGTATTTTTGTAGATCTAAATATGTAAAAAAAAAATTCCTAAACAATTTACCCATCAAATTTTATCCCTCAAAACTATCCAAAACCAAATCTACAAAAGTACAACCATACAAAAACTTAAACTCACTCCAAATTCATTTATTCACATATTCAATACTCATTAACCAAAAATTAAACTCACTCCAAATTCATTTATTCACATATTCAATACTCGTTAACCAAATTCATTTATTCACATATTCAATACTCATTAAAAATTTCAGACTCATTTATTAACAAATTCAATTTTACTCTACTCACTCCAAACCCAAACCTGTAAGGTAAACCCAAACCGGTAAGGTCGGTGTCACACTGGATTCATTGCAAACCCATTTATTAACAGATTCAATATTTACAAAAACACACTGTACTCACTGCAAGTTTGTTGGCAAAAACAATAAATACTCCATATTTATAACTGCAGGGTTGATGGTAAAAACAATAAATACTCAATATTTATAAAAGGAAACTGTACTCGCTGCAAGCCTGATGGTAAAAAGAATATTTATAAAAACACACTGGACTTGCTGCAAGGTTAATGGTAAAATCAATAAATACTCGATATTATAAAAACACACTAGACTTACTCCACATTACATTCATTTATTAATATAACGCTCAAAACTTTCACCCGCATTAATTAACATCGTGCTTAATTTCGCTTTACTCGTTTCATACGTCTTTTCAATATAATTAATATTCACTAGCACAGCCGCAAAGTAGTTGGTGTTGCGGCTGGTGAATGCTGAAAGTTATCTGGAGGGACAGCATTCTGGTGAATTGAAATGCACGGACAGCTGAAACTTACATAAAGATGAGGAAATCCAAAAATTAATCTTAAATGTGCTAATTTCAAAGGTTAATTGGTTAAACGTGGCAATCATATGGTGGCACAGTGATTTCTTAATATGATTAGGTAAATGTTAAAAAGTAAACAAGTTAACTGATGCATTCAAAAATATAAGAAAGTTATGAAGGGTAAATCACATTCATTGATTTGGGAGGACTACTAAGAGTATTCCAATATTTTTAATTGTTATTTTAGATTAAAAGGTGATTAATTGTGCCATCACCAATAGGTATACACCTTTCATTTAAAATTCATGGAGCACAATCTAATATTTTAATTCATGAATATTAAAATAGATAGGGTGGATGTATAAACATTACCTTCACTTAAAAATCATAAAATTCAATTTAAATATATAAAAATTAAAAAAATATCAATATGAGTTGAATTCATAAATAACAAATTCAATTTAAATAACATATTTAATTTTATAATAAAATAATACATTTATTTAAATTTATAAGAGGTTGTGAGATTAATGATGATAATTTTTGACATATTAAATACAATAAAACCTTTGAAAAAGTATACATTCAAATATTTTGAGATACGTATGTAATGAATTGAATAATTTTTTAGAATGCATAATTTTTATTTACTGAATTATTTTTATAATTATATCAATTTTGAATTTTCCTAATTTTTATTTTTGTAGAGAGTATAAGATATATGTTGGTTATTGTATATCAAAATGATAAAATCTATAAATAAAAATTGATATTCATGTAGTGTAGAGCATAAACAATACTAAAGCACAACTATTTTCCAATTTAAAAAAAAAATGATTGTTTTATATTTTTATAAATTAATAAAATTAAATTCTAAAATTACTATTGTGTTTTCTTACAACATTTCAAGATCTTTAACATAATGAAAATGGATTATTGTTTTAGTCTTAGAAGTCAAGCATCTAGTGATGCAATACATAATTTTTTTTTAATATGAAAAATGAAAAAGTTATAATAGAAAGATTAAGTCTATTTTCGGAGCTCATGAATTATATAAGAAGAAAAAANAAAAGTTATAATAGAAAGATTAAGTCTATTTTCGGAGTTCATGAATTATATAAGAAGAAAAAAAATAAAAAAAATCTTAAAAATTATATTTTTTTAAGAAAAATAAAAAAAATCTTAAAATTTATATTTTTTTTAAGAATATATATATATATATATATATATATATATATATATATATATTTTTTTTTTTTTTTTATTTTTTTTTTTTTTTTTATGAGTATTTTTAATATTTTAAAAATTTTTTTGTATGGACATATTGAAAGGGGTGTTAAATGTTAATTTTGTTATGTTTTATTTTAGTTTTTGTAGCTCAGAATTACTTGTGCATTAGCGGTGCCCATTATGTAGAAGTGATCTAGCAAATGTGTCTCTCAAGTGATTTTTATAATGTGATTTTATAAAGTTAAGTTGGGTCTTTTATTTAATGGGTAAAAGTGACTTTATAATGTTTGGGTCACTTAAGTGATTTAAGTGAACTCAACGAAAGATTAAGTCACGTCCGTTGATCTTGTTGATCAAGATTGAATCTCATCCCTTGAGATCTAGGGTTAGAGTAGTTACTCATTAAAGAATGCATAAAAGCAGCTTGTGAGAGAGGTGGGGTGCACTTTTCAAGGAGAGCTTGAGAGGGAAGGTGAAAAGACATACATTCCAAGAGAGACCAAAAGAGATTGAGTTGAAGGAGAAAAGAGAAGGAAAACAAGAGAAGGGGCACACTTTCCAAGAGGGAGAGAGGGCATGCATCCAAATACAGGGATGACATTGAATGTTGGTCCGTATAGTAAAATAGAAGAGGTCGTACAATACGAATTTAGAGGGTTGTACTGTTATTTTTGGCTTCATAGAAATCAAGGCTTCTACATCACGGATTTGGAGGTAGCTTGAGGGAATTTATAGTTGGAGATAAGTCTGTACAGAAAGGGTCGTAATGTAGAAAATATGGGCACATAAATCTAGGTTTTGTAGCTGTCTTGCTGACTAAATTGGCGCATACCACAGTGGCACAGTTCTCAAGGCAGTGTGACACAGATTACAAGGAGTATTTTGTGTTGGGCTTGTGAGATAAGTATTGTTTTATTCTTACTGTAAAAAATTATTGTTAACTCATAATATTTCTCTTTGATCTCAATAAAGAATCTCTCTTGGAGTGGTTTTCCCCTTATGGGTTGTTGGGGCAGGATTTTGGTTACTAGTTCTCAGAACTACGCAGGAGAAAACCACATGAAGAGAGTGACAAGTCAGTGAGGGATCAATGCACACAAAAAGAAGGAAATACAATTGGTGCACTTTTGCATGTAGGGACCAACAAGCCAAAAGAAGGAAGATCGTTGGAATCCGTTAGGCATTTTGGGTTCATCAATATGGGCTAAACCCCATTGTGATTGTATAAATATGTAAGGGTTTTGGGATAGATAAGGAGCGACATAGCGCCGAAGAGATAGTGAGATATGGAGATAGATAGTGAGTAAGCGAATAGGAGAACGCCAAGGGCATTTTGCATGAGACATAATGTATGAGTGCAGTGCGCATATTTTGTAATGGATGTTTTGAATAATATAATAAGAAGTCGATCGTTGTGGATGTAGCCCATCTTGGGTGAACCATGTCAATCATGGTGTTTATGTGTTATGATGTGTTTGATGTTATGTTTATTGTGTGCATATGATATATATTTTGTTACTATGAATATGTTACATGTTATTGTGTCTCTAAGCACATTATAAACAAATGCTACGTAGAATGGTTACAAGGACTACCTCTCATCCCTTCATCACTGCAGAAATATGGTTCATGTAGTTCCCATAGATACCTCAGGCGAGACTTCACCTACTTGCGGGTGATGCCGAAAGGGATGATATCTAAGGGATTTTTTGGTATACACGCCAACAAATGGTTCTGTTGTCAGGACTAGGATCTGTGACTTAAGGGAATGTGGAGGCTAACTAAGGAATATATAGGACAATGGTAAGAGACGAAGTAGCACAAGTTTTCCAGATATCAAAATAAGAACTTGTGGATCAACTTGGAGTAGTGGTTAGAGAGGTATGTATTTATAGACTTACATGATATTTACTTTGTAGATTTCCCGATAGTTTTGGTTGAGTGATTACATAGGTTAGTTGAAAAGAACAAAACATTATGCATTGTTGTTCCGAGGAGTTAGACCCCTGAGTTGATCCAACAAGTTAATAGTGTAAGTAATTAGATATTGCGTGCAGTTGATTTCTGGTTGGATAATGTATTGGGGGGTTATATTATTGAGTTTTCTATAGAGTGTATCCAATCATATAGTGTTGCTGAAAGGGATTTCTTTAAAGGTCTACGTGGAAGATATTTGAAATCATTGTCTACTTGGGTCAAGATGTTGTTGTGTGATAAGGGGGTTATGAAGTTGGAATCTGATCGCCCTAGTATCTAGGTGCCTTTGTGTGCATAGGGCACTAGGGGCTGGCTAGGGGATGGTATGAGAGTATGGAGGAGAAGGATGCAAGAAAGAATAAATAAGGAGTGGATGGAATAAGAATGTCGAAGAAAGAAGAAGGTGCGACGAAAGAAGAGATTCGAGTGTTGTGCAGTGGAAAAAGATTTCGGTACAATAGGAAGAGGATTGTGGCTAATAGAGAAGGGAAGCATAGTGAGTTTGAGGATAGAGACACTAACGCAATGCTCCATATTGAAGGAATACCATGCAAAGAAAGGAAGGAGAAGGAAAAGTATCATTAGCTCAGTCCAGTAGAAAGAGATCCATTAATCCGAGTAGCCCCACTCAGTTCAGACTCCGTGTCGAACCCATGACCTCGTGTGCGTCTCCAAGGTATGAGGTAAGATCTGAAACTTTGTTGCAAAAGGGAAGGATCGAGTATATCAATGTTGTAAATATCACTTCATCGGTTAAAGGAGACACTGTATGAGCATAATCGATTATATATCAATGTTCTCATACCAATACTTGTATGCATCAAAAACCTCAAGTTCGTTAAGGGGAATGTGTAAAAAAGGGACAAATTCTAGCAGACAGTGAGGCTATAGGAAATTAGTGAAGGAAAGAAGGATAGTAGTAAAGGTAGACATAGTAGTGGAAGTAGTAAGAAAACCCAGATTTAGTTAGTGACACCGAGGAAAAATATTGTGTAGTACACAATGGTGGGGGTAGACCCTACTTTGAGAATGCTTGTCTTGTATGGAGCAGGGACATAAGATACATAACACCACTTGTTTGTCTGTGAAGAAATATGGACTGTGAAGCAGGTCTAGGATGATGATAGAAAAATCACGCAGTTAGTGATAACATTCAGAGACCACACATTAGTCTGGTATATGAAGTATCAATCCATTGCACCCGCAGGACAAGATAGAACGTTTGTAGACATCAAGCAAGCCCTGTTAAAAGAGTTCCATAAAACGAATTTCGAGTCGCAGTGTATTACATAACTAAAAGAGATCAAGCAGTTGCAGAATGAATCAGTATGAGATTTTGATCATAAGATATTGATGGATCAATTGACATTCCAGATTCCAGATGAGAAACATAGGGAATGGTTCACTGCAGGATTGTTACCACATATACGCTACCCATTGACGCAACAAAAGATTACGTTGCAGTCAGAAGCACTAGAGGTCGCCATGAAGTTGGAAGCATCCCCTATAGAAGAGAATGGTGTAGAGATGGCTCAGGTTCAGTCATAGTTAGCAACATTGACAATTTAGTTGTAGGAGATTGCTAAAGGGAAGGAAAAGTGCGAAGAAGTCTGGTGTGTTACATGCATAGAGGAAGGACATCATAAGAACGAGTGTCCAACCTTTGCAGATTATTGGATACAAGAGATATTAATCCCTTGGCCACATGAGAAGGGGTATGGTGTGAGATATGCAAAACGATGGGTCATCACCCAACCGCATGTCCTTTGATGTATAAGTATCAGAGCATTGTCATAAGATGATTTTGTAATTTTTGTAAGTCTGCGAGACATGACAAATAGAATTGTCCTGCACTCGATCTAATGAGAGAACACATATCAAATGCATATAGAGTTCAAGGGGAAGATGGATCAGAAGGAGGGGTACCACAATATAATATTCTGAGGGATACGATCAAGGAGGAAGAGGAGGATTCAAAGGTCGGGGAAGAGGAGGATTCAATAGAGGAAGATGACATATTATTTTCTATAATTGTAACTAGCCTGGGCATTTGGCATGATATTGTCAGAATCCTTGTACAACGTGCACATGTTGTAGACAGCTGGATCATGTGATGGAATACTATCTGCAATTGATTGCAAAGTGGAATGAAAAAAGGAACCAAAATGTGTAGATGATAACAACGAAAGAGCACGACGATCAACCAAGGGTAGAAAACGTTACGCGTGGAGGAGAAAGAACATGAGCCGATGTGATAGAACAAGGAAATCAAGTTGACTAGTGGGTTAGGAAAGCAAGAGAACCTCCTTCGATGTTTGACCCTTGGAAAGAGAAAGACAGATATAAGAAAAAAAGGAAGGAGTTGCTAGAAATAGAATGGGGAACATCTACTGCACCACCTGTGTATGACATGCCTCTAGCATATGACCACTCGATTACAAAAAGGTCGGTTGAGAAGGAAAGTACTCTAAATAGTTTCTTAAAGAGTTGTTTATAACTAATAAAGGATGAAATTGCATTAAACATGTTGCGCGAGATGATCGACTGATACACACCTAAATGTCACACCACCAAATGTTGCACTTAAGTGTCGTATGCACCTTATCAAGTGTCGTATGCACCTTACTAAGTGTCGCATGAAATTTATCAAGTGTTGTATGCACCTTAATAAGTTTCGCATGCACTTTATTAAGTGTCGCAAATTCATGACCATGAAGGAGTGTATGTCATGATCGCTAAACAAGTTGGAAGAGAATTATAACATTTGAAGGTCGAAATAACATCTCTTACCTTAGATTATTGACCTTTATGGAGTATCATTGCCCCCCTGCCCATATAAAGAGTGCAATGAAACTTAATTATCACTCCTTGCTCAGTGTTAGGGGAGCGAAACTATTTCTCCTTACTCAGGTATAAGGGAGAGATGAAGTGGTTGCAACTAAGACACCATATTTGTTGGGAAAATTCTGGGAAGATTGAGTTAGTTTGAGGTCAACGATTCGAGTCATATACCTTTGCTCCATCCTAGGCACTAAATCTCAACCTCATGAGATAAATCCACAACAATCTTCCCAAAATACCCTATGGTGGTTGTGCCTCAAACTCTTATATAATAAAGGCCATTATTGGGTGAAAGGTGGAACTTAGGAATATCATACCTCTGATCTTGTGACATTCAACAGGGAGAAGGGTTTTCAGAGTTTCAAACCTTTGATCTTATGAGGAGGTAGTTCATAGCATCATACCTATCATCTGGTAATGCACGAAGGGGATGGAAAAAAGAGAGCTTGGAGTAATTGTTGTGACATCGTCATTGTAGTTGTAAATATTCCATTTATTTCCATTTTTAATATATAACTTGGCCTATTTCTCTTAATGTCTACATTGTTCATTTCATGAATGTTTGTCTTTGTCTTGTTTAAGTCCAACATGGATAAATATACTTTCATCTAAC
>JZKD02S2305785.1:59687-69696 GCA_000966675.3 Picea glauca
CTTTATTGAGTTGTCTATAATCTATACACAGTCTGAGGGTGCCATCCTTCTTTTTCACAAATAGGACTGGTGCTCCCCATGGGGACACGCTGGGTCGAATATAACCCTTATCCATCATTTCTTTTAATTGCAATTTGAGTTCAACTAACTCAGGTGTGCTCATCTGGTAGGATGTCTTAGACACCGGCACTGCTCTTGGTGCGAGCTCTATCGAGAAGTCAATGTTTCTTCTCAGAGGTAGACCCAGTACCTCTTCCAAAAATACATCTCTGTATTCTCTCAAGATAGGGTGATCATCAGGGATTGGTTTATTACCTTTGATTGTTTTCAACACCTGTATTGCATATAGGGGACATTCTTTTTGGCAATACTTTCTCATTTGCAGGGCTGATATTTGCCTCACCGAGACATTCTTTCAGATCCCTTGAAGGGTTATCCTTTTTCCTTCTTTTCTCACACATTCAAAGGTTTTATGGTAGCAGTCCAGTCTGGCTTTATGGGCGGCCAACCACTCCATACCAATCAATAGATCGTATGATCCCAGGGGTAATATGTTAAGGGTTGCTTGGGTGGGGAATTCACCCAACATTAATTGGCAGGCTGGTATGACCTCTGCTACCCTTCTTTTGGTGCCGGTGGCTAACTGTACCAACCATGGCTTGGTTTGTTTTTGTGGCTGTAGTTTACACTTATCAACAACTCTAGGGGATATATAACTCAAATTTGAACCAGGGTCAATCAAAACAGACACCAGATGGTTGAAAATCATACCTTCTATTCCCACCACTGAAGCTTGGTGGTTAGCTTGGTTATTATCCAAGGTCGCATAAATCTGCGACACATTCCCTACCACATCATTCACTATGGTAGCTTCTTGAATGTTATAAACTTTCCGACTGTTCTGTTGTCGGTGTGGACAGTCTCTCAAGAGATGCTCTTCTCTGCAACCCCAACATTTCAAAGGTTCTCTTTTTGGGTTATTAGTCTTTACTGGTATAGGTCCAGAAGTTTTATTTCCATCCAATGAGGGAAATTTTTGCTGGAGTACACTCCAGGCTGGAAAGTTCATTCTGGGGTTCTTCTTGTAGTTCTTAAATCCTGAGGATGTGATCCCCTTTTTCTGAAATATCGAACCACTCTTCTGTTTCCAGTCTCCACGAGACTCTGCCCAATGTTCATATTGTTCATGACAATATGTTGCCTTTCGAATAGTGTCTTCTAATGTCTTTGGCTCATCAAATTCAATTCTGTTATGGTATTCCTTGGGTAGCCCACTGATGAAGCGTTGCACCTTCGCCTTCTCTACTTTGATGTAGGGTACATATCTCAATAAGTCGAGGAATTTGCTGACATATTCCTCTATAGTGAGTTGCCCCAGTTTGAGTTCATAAAACTCTTTAGCCTTCTCGTCGAAATTTTTTTTCGACAAATACCTCTTCTGGAAGTATTTCTCAAACTGTTTCCAGGACAGGTCCTCCTCGCGGACCCCTTTCACATTCTTAAGATCTTCCCTCCAAATGGAAGCTTTTCCATTCAGATTGAAAGTGGTCACTCGGACCTTCAAATTCTCTGAAAAATCATGGACTCTGAAATATTTCTTCAATCCAAGTAGCCAGGCCTCAACTTCCTCTCCCTTCTTTATCTCACCATCGAAGGAGGGAGGTTTGGCCTTTCTGAATTCCTCAAATTTATGACCCTTGGAAGTCTTTTGTTTCTTCTATTTTCTTCGAGAATAGGAACCGGTCCTGCTGCTGGAAGATCCTTCTGAATCACCAGCTTCCTTCTCAGAGGAATCATCTAGCACTGGTCCTTTACCTCTGGGGTGGACCTTCCTTGAGGTGATCCTCTCAGTATGGCCACTGATATGAAAATGTTTGTGCATCTCGGGTTCATGCTGCATTTGTCGATGTAGGTTGGATAAGCTCTGCAATAAAAATGCATTAATTTCAGTTTTCTTTTCTTGTTCTTTCATCATCCTTTCATTATCGGCCTTCCAGCTTTGCAATTCAACCATGAGACTCCTCATAGTCTCAGCTAGATCTGGAGGGGTTCCTATTGCTCTTCTTTCATTAGACTTTTCATCTCTATTGTGGGAGCCTTCTCCCATCTCTTGGTGAGTCACCAGTCTCTGCGTCTGTAAATTTCTGCGGCTGATCGTCCGCTTGGCAGAAAAGACAAACACTGGTTATTAGTCAAGAGTTAGATACATTTTTTATAACCTGCGCATAAATTCATAACTCTTTCACATGCATACACAGTCGGGTTCTCGTTTCCAAGTTTTGATCCTGGATAAGAGAGTTAAGTTAGGGGGGTACTCCTCTTAGGAGTGCTTCGAATGGAGCTTATGCGCAACTCGTTCATGAGCCCAATCGGGCCGAGTGTTGTCACCATGCTCTGATACCACTTTGTAACACACCCACTACCATAATCAAATTTTCATTGATTTCTACAGAATCAGAGCACCCGAAATATCTACGGAGGCCTAGCGTAAGCTAGCTCTTTCTCTCTCTTTGCTCCCATTTGATCATGGGTCAAATAATCATGGAGCCTCTTTGTATTTCGTGCCTCGACGCTACAGGGATGTCGAATCGTTTGACTCTGCAACCGTCGAACCCCGGAAGGGTTAGTGACTGGCCAATAGGGACAAATCCCTACAGGGTTAGAAAATGGCCATTAAGAACAGCCCTGTCACACGGTTGAGTGGAGTACAGGTGGCAAGAGGGGAAACACAACACAGTGGGTGACGTGATAGGAGACGGGTCCCACTTCACATGCCACACCATTTCAGACCCCCCCCGCCCCCCCATTAAAGGTAGAATGGCAAGGGGGGTCCAGAATTCTCCTGAATGTCGTTGATCAAGGTGAATAAATACTGACCGTTCCAGAGTTGTGCGTTCGATTCTGGAACCCCCCCTCACCGCTAAAGGCAGAATAACAAGGGGGCTCTGAAATGAATCCTCAGTCGTAGATCTGGGCGGGTGGACTTTGGCCATCCAGATCTGCTCGCCACTTACCCTAAGACACATTTGCGCCCTAGCTTAAAGTTGGCATCTCTTCCTCACATCTTACGGTCATTATAGACCCTGAGATCCTCCGAAATAATATTGTCCGTTCATCGGGACTTAACCACATGCTAACATCTCGATACTTATAAGTCTGGATTTCAGGGTTTGAGAGCACGAGGGAACATGCCCTTTGGTATCCCGAGTGCCGAAACGCCGAAGTGCCAAACAAGCCTAAATTGGTGATTATCCCCTTGGGTTATGCCTTGGTCAATATGACCTCTTCCCACATGACCACACTCTTTCTTCCGTCAGGATTTATCAAGGCGAGAGCCATACCTCTCATCAACGGAACTCCCGAATCGCCAATCCTTGATTTTTCGAAACGGGTAATCTCTCGACACGTAGCCTCCCAAAATCGGACGGTCTACGACTGCTTCGGGGTTTTCACCATGGAACATCCTGATCCCTCGTCACCAGAAATCTTGAGTTCCTGACTCTTGATTTCCTGAAATGGGAAATCTCACGACACGTGGCCTCCTTTAATCAGACGACCCGAATCGACTTCGAGGTTTCTACCATGAAATGCCTCGATATTTCATCACGAGAACTCTCGAATTCTCGATTCCTGATTTCCTGAAATGGGAAATCTCATGACACATGGCCTCCTTTAATCGGACGGTGCAGATCTATTTCGGGGCTTTCGCCCCTATTCACTGAGGGTTTAACCCTTAGGTATCTCCTGACAGATCCAATGGCTGTCGGGTTTTCCAGCCGAGATCTGACGGCTCAGACAGGTTCCTAACTTGTGCATTCTCCCACAACTTCCTTGACGTGGAAAAATCAGTGGTCCAGATGTTCCCATAGACCTTGGGGATCTATGATCCCGATCTCTTCGCTACCCACGAAGACACAAAAAGACAAAGTGGTAAGGCATTTAACCCCCTACTTTCTCCTACCAATCTAACAGTCATGGGTGACCACAGATTTCCCGACGGGATCTCATCCATCGATCAACACCTATTCAGGGTTAAGGCACATAACACTCCAGTTTCTTCTTCCGATCTGACAGTCATGAGTGACCACCGATCTCCCGATGGGATCTCGTCCATTGATTCGATACTTATCAGGGGTTTCTTAAGGCCTTGTGCCTTCACGTCCTTTTTCCAGGTTCTTGATGGGCTTGTCAAGAAGGGTATCTCTATGGGGAGGTTTACCCAGAGTACTATTTGAGGTAGATAAGGGTATCTCTCTCCCAAGAACTAGGCGTGAAGTCTGAATTAGATCAGTATGCATATAAATAATGATTTATGAGAGCATAAGCCATACGTAGTCTTTCCATATAAACATACAACTACCAGTACTGATCAAGACACCATACAGACATTATTATAATGAAATCATTCACAATTTCACAGCTTATGATCATAAATGTCAGCATACATATATTTCAAGATGCCAAAGGCAAAACACTTATCAGAAAGTAACACCAGGGGTTATGCAACTGCTGAGAGGGGTGCTCGTTTCCACTCAACCGTAGGCTCAGCGACTC
Source organism: Picea glauca (assembly GCA_000966675.3). Taxonomy (NCBI): domain Eukaryota; kingdom Viridiplantae; phylum Streptophyta; class Pinopsida; order Pinales; family Pinaceae; genus Picea; species Picea glauca. The sequence continues at coordinate 64,242 of JZKD02S2305785.1, forward strand.
CTAGCGGATTTACCACTAGCCACCCCCAAGATGAGACCAGGATGTTGTGAGACTGCGTCTCTATTTTCCAGTGACCAGGAGTGAAGGTTACTCTCCTTCCTCTCTGCTATCACCCACTCTGCATATCGCCAAAGTTCTCTTTCTCCCCTCGCATCTTCCCCAATCACTTCTACCCCACGCCTTATCCTCTTGAGAGGTTGCGTGTGGTGCAATTTCCCTCGCACTGGTCAGACTTGATGACTCTACGGATGGGCGGTTCACCTCCCCATCCCTCATTAATTCCTAAGGAGCCATCTACCTACCAGCCTGTGAGACATTTAATTCGAGGCCTGCGAGCCGCTTTTGGTTCTCTGGGCCAGTGGAGTCCAAATACGGTATTGATTTTCGGTGGAAGTTAATGCCACCTTTCCAAGTGCCTTCCACCGCCTTTCTGCAGCCATCGTGGTCTCTTTTTCAGCATATCCCCTCTCAGCAGTCCTGCAATATAAATTCATAATATTATTTAGATTCATCGACCTTTTCCACAAGGTCCATTCACATCACATATTCACATTTCTGAGTTTGCCACAGTTCTTGGCCAGTCCAATTATTTTTACAAACTGGGGGAAACAGGGTGTTACATAAGCCATTGATAAATACTGTATCACTGTAATATATTTCAGCAAGCAAAGATTTATATTTCAGGGTGGTAGGGTGGTGCTAGGGAGGACTGTTGTCTTCAGAGTTTCAAGTGGGTTCTTGAACACAGGGAGTTGTAGCTTCCATCTGGTTGCATCTAAAAAAACAAGGGTGGTAGGGTGGTGCAAGGGATAACTATTGTTCTCTTTTATACAGGTTGGTGCCTATGTGACAAGAAGTTGATGCTGGAACACTTAGGGAGTTGGTGCTTCCTTCTAGTGGGTGATAGAGAAACCAGATATTTGGTGCTCTCAGCAAGTTGCATCTTTCAAAACAGAGGTTGTAGCCTCACATTGAGTTGGTGCTCAAAGATAGATGATGTACAGAACATAAAAATACTGCCTATCATTAGAAGAAGAAGAGGTTTTATCCCTTTATGTGTTTCCTCATGAATATTTGTCTCTGTGTATATCATATGTGTGATTGATGTTTACTATTTCTGATGTTCATGACTTGCATAATATTGATGATCACTTGGAGAAGATTAATAATATTTTAATAGGCATAAAATTGTTTAAGCAGAGTAACAACTGATTCAGCCCCGCCTCTCAGTTGTCTTAGTAATTTCAACAATTGGTATTAGAGCGGTTTCCTTTTAGCTAAAGGTAGATCAATAAGCTTAAACATGACAAGTCATGAAGGAACTTCAACCAATAAGCCTCCACTGTTTGATGGAACAATTTTTTCTTTCTGGAAGGTTAGAATGAGAACATACATTATGGCCTTAGGTGTTGATGTTTGAGATGTTGTAGAGACTGGATATACAAAACCTGTTGTGCTAGCTTCCAAAGATGATAACTTAGAATTTAGCTTCAATGCAAAGGCAATGAATGCTATATTGAGTGGGCTTGCTGAAGATGAATTTTTAAAGGTAATGCATCTTGATTCTACCAAAGAGATGTGGGATAAACTCATTAACAGTTATGAAGGAAATGAGAAAGTAAAAGATGCCAAACATCAGACATATAGATTGAAATTTAAACAACTAAAGATGAATGGGGACAAAATAGTTAGTAAATATTTATTAAGAGTTGAGGAGCTTGTGAATTTAATGAAGGGTCTTGGTGATAAGATTGAAGACACATTTTTAGTTCAGAATATTTTAAGATCTCTGCCTAATAGATTTAATCCAAATATTTCTACAATGGAAGAACTGAATGATCTTAAGATTTTGTTTATTGATCAACCTCTAGGAAATCTAACTTCTTATGAAATCAGGATTAGTAAAGATAAACCTACCTCTAGAGAAGCATCATTTAAAGCAGATAAGAATGAGGATTCTGAGCCTGATGAAATTGAAGAAAAACTTGTGAGAAGACTAAAGAAAGGATCAGGCAAGTACCAAGGAAAGTTTCCCTTCAAATGTTTTAACTGTGGAAAGATAGGTCACTTTGCATCTAAGTGCCCACACAAGAAGAAGGACCAAAACTCTGAAGGTGAAGAGAAGTAAAAATCCAAGAGATTTGGTAAAAATAAAAGCTTATTTGTAAACAATGATGACTCTTCAGGAGACACTTATAGTGATTCTTCTTTTGAAGATAAGGTTAATGATTTTATTCTTATGGCCAAAGAGTATTATGATAATAAAATAATAGGAAGTGATGTTAATGATGAAGAAGTTGTGGTTGACTTGGAAGGAGAACTGATCAATGCCCTAAAAGAAATTGCTAGACTCAGATTTAAGAAGAAAAACAAAAAATAATTGTTGATGCAATTCGAGAAAGACAGTAAAAAACCCGATGAAGACTTCACCCTACTAAAAGTGGCATTAGAAGAGGCAAATAAAATAGAGGAAATTCTGAAAAAATAGTTATCAGAGAAGAAGGAAAGGTGTGAAGCCTTGGAAGAAGAGGTAGTAAAAACCAGAAAAGAGATGGAGAAGTTTAAAACATTCTATCCCAAAATATTCCAGGCATTAAAGCTTCAACATATCTAAATGACATTCTGAGAAAATAGACATCTCCTTTGTTGAAGACTGGGTTAGGCTATGTAAGTGGTTCAAGAAGCAAACAGACAAAAAAAAAGGAGCCAGTAAATATGATCAAGTTCCAAGTCAGTAGACAATCAGACCATGTGAGTACTCTTCCACCAAAAGCTAATAAACACAAGATGATCCCTGATAAAAAACAAAGATATCAAAATATGTAGAAAAAAGATCCAAGAAGAAGGCCATCCTTTAGGTACCAAAACTTCTTCCATGGTTATCGTTTTTACTACTCTAATTTTGGTCATAAGATTGCAAAGTGTCAAATTAAGTTTAGAGACATGCAACCGAGGAGATCAAGAAATAAACAATCTTTGCAACATAGAACTAAACAACCAATGAGTAGAAAAAGTTGCACCAATCGCTTTTACCTATTGAATAATGAGCTCGAATGCTATAAATATCATAACTTTGGCCACAAAGCTGCAAACCGCCATATGAAGAATTACAAAGAAAATCCAAGGATAAAACCCTTAGCTAGAAATGTGAGCACGTGGAAAAAGAAAGATAGTGAAAAATGTGGTCAAGTACTTTAAGCTCAAATACAAAAGAACCCCTGGTATATTGACAGTGGATGCTCCAAACATATGAATGGAGACAAAAGTAAGTTTATGTCTCTAAGTGAAAGAAAATCAGGAAATGTAACCTTTGGAAATGATGCACCAAGAAAAATCAAAGGTAAAGGAATGGTAAGTCTAAGTAATGGCAAATGGAAAGCTCAAGATGTGTTGTTTGTAGATGGTATGAAACATAATCTTCTTAGTGTCAGTCAAGTTTGTGATAGAGGATGTAAAGTTGTTTTCACTTCTAAAGATTGTAAAATACAATCTATGAATTTAGGACAGTTGATTGCAAAAGGCATAAGGACAAAAAACAATGTCTATGTTTTGAAAGAAGAAAAAGAAGAATGTCACTTAAGCAAGTATGATGAAAGTTGGTTATGGAATAAGAGACTTGGACACCTAAATTTTGATCATTGAATCAAAATTAGAAACAGTGGGGCAGTAAAATATCTTCCAAAAATATCAAAGCCATATGATTCTATATGCAAACCTTGTCAAATAGGAAATCTCACTCGGACACAGTTTAAATCTAAGAACTTTGCATCAACAGAGAAACCTCTTCAGTTGGTACATATGGATTTATGTGGACCATCAAGGAAGGAAGGTACAGGAAAAGAAAATTATTTCATGTTGATTATTGATGATTATTCTAGACTTATATGGGTTGCCTTTCTGAAAGAAAAATATAAAGCATTTAAAAAATTCAAAGTGTTTAAGGATCTGACTGAGAATCAAACAGAAAAAAGACTTAAGGCTGTAAGGTATGATAGAGGAGGAGATTTTAGTTCAAAGGACTTCAAAGAGTTTTGTGATAAAAATTGGATCAAAAGAGAGTATACTATTCCAAGGACTCCACAACAAAATGGAGTAGTTGAGAGGCCGAATAGATCAGTTTAGCAGATGGCAAGATCAATGATGAGTGAAAAGAATATTTCTCAAACATATTGGGTGGTAGAAATTCATATAGCTGTACACATTCTTAACAAATCTCATCTCAGGCCATAAAGTGAAAAGACTCCTTATGAACTATGCTTTGGAAGACCTGCTTCAATCAAGCATTTTAAAGTCTTTGGGAGTAAGTGTTATATCAAGAATAATGATGAAAATATTTGCAAATATGATGACATGGTTGATGAAGGTATATTCTTAGGGTATACTACAAACAATAAATGATATAGACTTTACAATAAGAGGCTTTGTAAATTGGTTGATTGTATTGACATAAAATTTAATGAAGAAATCCCGACACGAGATGTAAGCAATGTTGAATAAACAACATAGGATATAGTTTAAGTTGAAGATGAACAGGTCCAAGAATTAGAAAAAGAAGACTCTGATTCATATGAATATACAAATACTCAGGCAGAATCAATCAACAAACAACATCAAATCCTCCCTCCAGAATTACTCAAAAGAATCATCCTGCAAGTCAGATAATTGGTGTGAAAGACAAAGGTGTACAAACCAGGAGAAGGATGATCAAAGATACAGATCAATCACATATAGATTTCATATCCATGGTGGAACCCAAGAACTTTAATGAAGCTAGTAAAGATGTAAATTGGTTAAAATCCATGAATGAGGAACTGGATCAGATTGAAAAGAACAATACTTGGGAGCTTGTTCCTAGACCTGGAGATAAGAATGTAATTGGCTCCAAATGGGTGTTTAAGAACAAAATGAATGAACAAGGACAAATTGTTAGGAATAAATCCAGATTGGTCTGTAAGGGGTATGCACAAGTTGAAGGACATGATTTTGATGAAACCTTTGCACCAGTGGCAAGATTGGAAGCCATCAGAATTTTTCTTGTCTATGCATGTCATAAGAGCTTTAAAGTATATCAAATGGATGTTAAGTCAACATTTCTTAATGGAGATCTAGAAGAAGAAGTATATGTGGAGACACCTGAAGGTTTTTCACTAAAAGATAATCTTGACTATGTCTGTAAGTTGAAAAAGGCATTATATGGACTAAAACAGGCACCACAAGCCTGGTATTATAGACTAGAAAAATTTCTACATGACAAAGGGCTCAAGAAAGGTACTGTTGACAGTAATCTATACATTAAGTCTGAAGGTGGTGATTTATTAGTTGTTTTGGTTTATGTAGATGACATTATTTTTGGATGCACTAATGACCCTTCAGTTCAGTGGTTTTCTAATTCAATGCATATTGACTTTGATATGTCCATGATAGGATAAATGTCATATTTTATTGGCTTACGAAT
>JZKD02S2305785.1:75251-88752 GCA_000966675.3 Picea glauca
CTTTTAGTTTGTTTACCATTATTTTGGATCCATCATAGAAAATAAGAATATCGTCAACACAGAGTAAATAAGAAACATGACAAGGGTTTCCTACATGAATACCTTTGAAGGTGTCACTCGCCGAGGCTTCCCTGAGAGACCTACTAAGTCCTTCTACTACCAAAAGAAAAAGGAGTCGAGATAATGGATATCTCTACTTGATTCCTCTTTTAGGTTTGAAAAAAGGTGAGGCTACTCCATTGATAAGTACATTAAAGGAGACCAATCTAATGCAACCCATTATGCACATTACAAACTAATGACTGAATCCCAAATGGATTAGGATTAGATGTAAAAAGAGCCAACTTACTATGTTGAAGGATTTAGAGAAGTTCACTTTGACAATCATTCCCTTAAATTCTTAGTTTTATCAAGTGGAGGCTTTCTTGGGAAACCCCTATAGCCTCATGGATTTATCTCCCTTCCAAGAAACCAAACTTCTCAGGGGAGATCTATCAAGAAAGAATCTATTCTAGTCTTCTTGAAACAATATTTGAAATTATCTTGTATATGTTGTAGCATAGTGATATAGGTTACAAATTTTCATAGCGGGATGGGATATTACCCTTAGGAATGAGGTTATAAAGGTGGAGTTGAAATATGTTAGGGTTCTCCTCGAAGATATTGAGGTGTCCATTACTCTTTTGAGATCATCTTCATTAGAATCATAGGAGTTGATAAACAATTCAATAGGGAGGCCATTTGGCCTAGGAATTTTTCTAGTCCTTTTGTTGTGAGCTTAATGATTCTTATCCTCCACCATGAGGACTTGATTATCCTCATGTTTAAAAAGCATAGGGAAGAATCTTGATAAAAAAATGATAGCATCAATGATAGCTCAGGGGCAATTTTTATATAAGGTTTGAAAGTAGTTTACTCCAACAACAATATCAAGGAATGTCTTGGCCCACAAACCATCCTTTTTTGCAATCTTCCAGACATAATTAATGTTTTTTCTATAGTTGGAAAATCTATGGAAGAACTTTTTGTTATCATCTCCTACCTGAAGATAGATTTCCCTCCTTTTCAAATGTCATTCTTTCTCTCTACCTAGAATTATTTGTCTTATCTTGTTTTCAAGTTGACTTATATTATATTTTTTAGTTTTTGTCAAAAACACAAAACCCTCCTTATAAAGACTAGAGGTTAGAATCTCTTCCACCTCCCTTAAGGTTCTGTTGTGTTTTTCCTTTTTCTCCCAAGACCATTGAATTATCATATGTTTGACCTTTTTCAAATTTTGGTGGAATTGGATGGGCATTGATTCATTGAGTGAATCATCAAAGGGTGTCTAGGAATCCTTGATTTGTTTGATAAAATCTTCTTCCTTAAGCCACTTTGGGTTCTACTTGAATGGGGTTGGTGGTTTTCCTTAGGCAGGGGCCACATTTAGGATCACTGGGTTGTGATTAAAGTCTCCAACAGTAGAGACCCATTGACGTATTTTGAGAGCATGTTCAAGAAATTCCTTCAAAACTAGAAAACAATTCAATATATTTTCTCTTATTGCCTCACTAGTGCTCCTATTAGTCCAAGTCGGGGTGAGTATGGCAGGCTCTCTATCTTGTAGCTCTACCCTTTTAAAATTTCTTATGAATAGTTTATATAGGTTGTCAACTTGGGCTATTTGCCCCCAAATCTCTGATGGAATAAGGGAGAAGTTTAGATCTCCTACAATCACCGCTAGCCTTTTATGGAGCTAGGCATCATTGAAGATTTTTTCCTAGTATTCCATTCCTTCAAAGTAAGGAACATATATATGTTCAAACAAGTTAATTATTTCCCCAGTTCCAAAGAAAGGAGAAAATACCCTAACCCTGATGCAAAATCCCAAGAGTTATAAATAGTGAATAATCTTGTCTTCCAGCCTATAACTAGATCTCTAGACCATCCTATAGTGTCAATAAAGTTGAAATCCCAACTCTTTAATAGCTTGGATAATATTGAACTACATGTTCCATGTCTATCATTATTTCTTGCAGGAAAATGATAGAGGGATTATGAGTCTCTATTAACCTTTTAAGGGACAATTTCTTGGAGGAATTGGCTAGTCCTTTGTAGTTCAAGGTTAATAAAATAATTTGGAACCATCCTTACGGGTGATTTCTCTAAGGTCCTCAAAAAAATATTGTTGTCATCAATTTCTCTCTTTGCAATTGACGTGTTTTTGAGCTAGACATAGGAAGTATTTCATGCGTCTCTGTCTAGATTTGGTACTTTTCTCATCCATATATTCTAATCCTCTCTCAATTCCTCCTTCAAAGATGAAATGTCCCCTATTCGTAGGTTTGAGGTTGTATTTTGAAGCCTCATAAGAGTCGGATTCACTAAGGGGTTTCAAATCCAATGGTTTCTCAGGGGGTGGGGGGATAGGGAAATCCAATGGATTTGGTTAAGTGGAGGGGAATCTCCCAATTCATATAGAGGAATGAGATGAGAGGAATAGGGGATAGATATATCAGAAAGGATGGATAATAAATCACTAGTTTGATCCACAAAATTGTGCTCTAGTCCTACCTCCTAGGACCCAAAAATCAAATGGCTAGAGGAATTTTCTAAATGAGCGGAAGAAGGTGAAAATTTCTTACCCCAAACCATCGAGTGGTATTGAATTTGAAGATGATCCAAGGGTAGATACTGCTGTGGTACCTTGATCTCCTTTGCTGAAGTATATGATGCCGAATTTCCTTCCCATGAGGATTTATGAATGTCTTAAGAGGGGTTATTCTTCAAAGGAGAATGGGGTGGGTCTTTTGCATCTTGGGGATATTTTCAAACCCAAACTTTTATTTTGAACTTGAGAGAGAAATCCTTAACTAGATGGCCATATTGGTGACACCAACCACTTTTTAAAGGGATCCCTTCATAGTCAACAATTTGGTAGAAAATTGGAGGGCCTTTTCAAATTATTATAGATTCAGCCAAAACCTTAGACAAGGCGAGTCCCACTAGTATTCTAGCCATCCCTGTATAACTAGATTTATGGAATGAATTATACACTTCATAAAAAAGGCATAGAGAATTCTTAGTTTCTTTAAATACCTCCTTTGACTAGAGGATCAAAGGGATCCCAAGTATTCTTACCCAAAATGGAGTGAAGTCGTGATTGGTCGAATGAGTGTCAAAATGCAGGTGCCATTTCTTAAGGTATAAATCCAGTGATACCCATTTCTACCTATTCTGTCGGACCTTGTATGCATATTTTTTGGTTCTAAATGTTGAAATGAGGCAATCCTTATCAAGAACCATACTTTGTGGAGTGTAACCAAGCAATGCACCAAATTTTTTCACTGACCATATTTTTAGGGAGTCTCCTCCGATTCTTTGGCTTGGAAAATGGATGACTAGAAAAAAATCCTCTAGCTCCATGATCTCATTAAGATTAATACTATCTCCAAGTTGTAAATTGACGGCTTATGTCTTACGATTGATGCCTTTCCTTCATTTTTTAGGGTTCCCTAGTCTTCATAGTCCTGGAATTAGTGGACAACATGTCGCTCATGATATCACCCATTAAACACTTACAAATTAAGCCTTCATCTTGGTTAAATCGATCATCATTGTTTCCTCTAGCCATTTGATATTCCTCACACTTGATAAAAAGAGAAAGTTACAATTCATCCCCATGACTTTCAATATTGCTATCATTTCATAGTTCCACATGTCATAATTCCACAGGTCATAATTCTAGAGGTCAAATTTCCCAAGATCATAGTTCGAAAGGTCAAAGTTCCATGGGTCATAGTTTTAGGGGTCATAGCTCTAGAGGCCATAGTTCATAGGGTCATAGTTCTAGAGGTCATTCCATAGGTCAGATCATAGTTCCTAGGGTCATATTTCCTGGGGTCAAAGTTCGAGAGGTCATAGTTCCACAGGTCATAGCTCCACAAGTCATAGTTTCAAAGGTCATAGTTCCATAGGTCAAAGTTCCATAGTTCATAGTTCTTGGGGTCATAATTCAAGATGTCATAGTTCTAGAGGTCATTCCATATGTCATAGTTCCATATGTAGTTTCACATGGAATACAACACCATTAAAAACATAAACAAAAAAACTTAACATATTACCTTGATATAGCAGCTTGCACACACTTTCAATTTTGAAAATCACCAAATAAGAGGTTCCAACTTCTTTCTATGTCTCAATTTCACATAGATCCAATTGGTGTACAAAAACAATCGACCAAACACTAAGTAGTATGCATGCAATGATGTCAATATAGCTACAACCTAGTGGAAAAGGAAAAAAATAGTTACTAATGGTTTTAAAAAAAATAATAAAAGTTATGGATTGCAAAATTTGACATAACTATTGTTATTAATATAATGAAATAATAAATATTACTCAATTATTTTGGATTTTCTTTTTTAAATAGAAACTACTAATGTTTTCTAAAATGAAATAAAATAGAGCTTGCGAGAACGAGGTTGCACCCATGTTTATTCTTATTATCAATATTCAGGAAGACATTAAAAACACAGGTGGGAAGGTATTTAAATGTGGATTCTCAAAAACCAAATATAATGAGAAAATAAGTGTGCAAGAAGGTGTTTTCTAGCTTCACCCAAAGGAAGACAATTTCCATCATTGCAATTGCAATTTAATATTAATGAGCCTTATCAAGTAAATTTAATTATCAAGTTACTAACGATTTCAAAAATCAAGTGAAAGTCATTAATGACGTGAAATTTAAAAATTGCATGTATTTGACGATTAAAAATGGAAAAGACAGGTAAATACCCCTCAAATTTAACCACTGACATAAAGTCAAGGTGTGTGGTTGCGTAGTGGGTGTGCGAAGTTGAATGGGACATATGGATCAACAAACTTGTAACATACATATAAAATTTATGTCTCCCTATGTTGAATGACATATCATATAAACTTTATGTCTCACCGTAATTGAAGGATGTTGAGAAGAAACTTGGAAAGAAAAATCATCATATTCGATGGGACATAAAGGTGGGATGGCTGTGGAAATTAATAGTTTATGTTGAATTTGGATGGTACGTCATTTTTTACTGGGACATGAGAGACACGTAGATACTCATTAATTTGATGTGATGTGGAGTTTATTGGGCATTGTTAATACGTAATTTATTAGTATAAATGTTGGGCATTGCCTAAAATCCAAAGAAAATGAACCTTTTCCGATCTTATTGTTACTCATAGATTCCAACCATTCATTTTCCATCTGGAAATCCATTTTTAATTTGACCCTCTTCCCAATGCCATCTCCATTAGAAGAATAGTTGTTGTTAGCACCATTTCCATTGTATACATAATATGCTGGCCCCTATGTGGATGTGGGCGATTAATAGTGGGATAGACTGGTTAATTTAAATTTTAAAATTTAAATTGAGGGACTACGCCATTCTCCTTCCCGCACAGTTACTCAAGACAAAGGCACTCATAAAAAAATAAGAAACCAAAAAATGTGTCGGTACAAATGGATTGCTTCCTAATACTATACTTTCCATTATATGCGATTGCTTTTGTAAATTAGATTAACATGGTTGATATCTATTATACATACGTCTTCATTTTAGCTGAGAAAACAGAGTGGTAACCGAGATTCAGAACAATACAGAAATGGCCATTGCGAGGCTTGTTTTGGCAATCTCATCCCTTATTTCAGTTTTAATTATGCAAGTTGTTTAAGTAGAAATGATTTCATTTTATGTTAAGCATGCCCATTCAGATTCCATGTTTGGCTTGGTAATCCTTTTCTGATCAACATATCATAATATGTGGTTTTTGGAATAGAGGAGGTTGTTTGTGGTTCATTACTTTTAGGATAAGAGGTGTTATCAATAGCGATTGACCTATAATTTAGCCCATTGTTTAAGATTACGAACCAGAATGCATAATTTTTCTAGTGCTTATACTTGCGATGGGGTGCAGAATCATATTCATTATGCATGACTTATATCTACTGATATTGTAGGGTACAATGTGATTAATTGGAGATTCTTTAAAAAATATTCCTTCAATCAATAAAATTTCCTATAAATTTATTTGTAATAGTGTATCTATTTTGCATTGGTGTCTGGTTTTATGGGATGCTTCGACACTTTGTTGAAGTATTGAAGTATTATTTATGACACAAATTTTGGTTCTGATATTTAAGACTTATGAGTTATTCCTTCAATTAGAGTCATATTAAGTGATTCTCGTCTCAATATAACAAAATTACATGGGATTTTTCGTTATATTTTCTCCATTGTTTTCTTTGAAGGTCAGATTCAATCACAAGATAATCATAGATAGATGACATTAATGAACCACATTTTTCTCCAGGTCAAGATCACTAGGTTCCAAAAGACTTTAGAAGCACAGAGTAAGTTTGTAGTGCAAAGTAAGTTCGTAACCCCATGGGAAGGTGTTACCCATGATTTTGGTCAATCTTGATGGTGTATTGATGATGGAGTACTCAGGCTCCTCATAAGAACTTTCTCCTGAGAAAAGTGGCATTCATCTCTTCTCATAAAACTTACTTTTGAAGAGAGTTTGCAGGTTGCTAATATCCTAGGGTGCGAGAATGACCCATTCTCGCAGGCTTCCTTAAGCTAGGGTGCGAACTTCTTGCACTGTGTTACATAGCTAGGGTGCAAACTTGCTCTAAAGCTTGGAAAAAGATGAATTCTCGATGGTTCTAGAAGGGAATCTTCTAGAAGAGTGGGTTGGCATTTGAATGGTTATCCTTGTACTGGATTCCATGATATTGTGGGATCATTCTTATCCAAGTAACCATCTCATTCTCTCCTATATATTGATGGAATTCTCATGGAAAAGGTTAAGCAAGATTCATTGGAGAATTGGTGAAATAATTGTGTGAAGGACTTAGCTTGAACAGGAGCTTGGAGACTCTAGCAAGTCTATCAAGAGAATTTGATCTTCTTCATGCAAGGATCGAGCAAGTGTGTGTGTTGGAGCCAAGATCCACCCAAAGGAAGATTGCGACATCAAGGCAATCAGGTTGTATCTTCTACTTTCGATTAATATGATACAGTGGCATGTCCTTTTCCCATAAAGTCATTTTCACTTTATTATGTAATTCCTTGATTATACACATAGGTTGATAGTTGAATATATTTTTCTATCTTCACTTTGGTTGGTTTGTGTTGTCTTGGTCGTGACCTCACGAGAGCACCGGAGCGAAGCGGGAACAACAGAGACCCTAGAAAGCGATACAAAGGTATGTTACTTGTTCCTTCCTACTAGCTAATTCAATGGCCAAAACTTAGGGAAAGAGTCATGTTCTATCCTATTTTGTTCTAGATCTAGGTGGATCTAGGGAAATCTGTTAGTGTCTGCACCTACCGATTAGTCCGATAACAAAATTGGCGACTCCACTGGTGAAATAACCCGTTTTCTTTGTGGTTTTTGTTATTTTTCCTTGGCCATTTGCTCTTGCCATACCTTTCTCCATTCATATCAATCTATGACTCTTCAAGATACCCCGATAGATCCTCTGGGTCCAGAGGCCTCTTCAAATTTTGTGTCTTTTTCCAAAAAATTGTTTAGTTTCAGACATTCTCGCACTGTACTCCACAGTGGCCTATGAGAATCTATTGAGTTCACACTCTGCTTTTAGGTCCAGTGCGAGGTTCTCGCACTCTTCTCAAAGCTAGCCTGCGAGAATCACCTATTCTCGCACTATGTAATACTCTCAGCCCGTGAACCCTTTTTTCAAAATTTTGGCTTTAAGACTTTTGCATGATCAACTGCCCAGATCAGTATAGGTGCCTAAAAAGAGTCTCTTGGACCATTGGTTGATGTTTTTCTTGTCTTCATTTTTGTGCATGAACAGTCTTAGGAAATCAAAGCCTCTTCCTGTGACGTTTTCTTGACTTTCGTCTCTTGACTTTTCTCTGCAAAGATATACTCTCTTATTTTGGAATCTGAGTGTGCTTGTTTGGTTAAGGACCAGCGATCGGTTGAAAGTTGAGCTTCTTTGTCTTTATCATCTGTTCATTATTTGAAAGATCACTTTTCTTATGCAATTGAAAAGACTAGTTTGGTCTGCTTGTTATTTTTGTTTCCATTGAAAGATTGGTTTGCGTTTTTATCTATTGCTTGTTCATTAGTTTTTGGTTTTCTTCACTCTCACCATCATGGTGTAGGTCCTTTTTGAAAAGTGAACAACGTTTTTCTTTCAAAAGCATTTTCGTCTTCGAAAGTATTGAAAATCAGTTGTTGAAATTATTGAAAAAAAAACAATAGAGAATTGTTATTTTTGCGTTATTCGTTGCAATTGCATTTTAAAGGAAATTGTGTATTATAGTTCAAGGTTGATCCAGAAAACTTCTCTTTCCCTCCCATACATAGGATTCATTGAATGAAATTTGATATATTTCATTCTCATCCATGCATCATTGGGTCAGAGTCTCATACAACATCAATTTCATCTCCACTTCCTTTGAGTAACAACAGCTCTTAATAATACTGCATAATTGTAAAATTTAAGTAGTAACTCTTTTCTAGGGCTCTATTACACCAACATTTAGCTAGGCTAGCACTTTGGAATAGGAAGAGAGATACACTCTCCAAAGCACAAAACACACACTAGCATCTTGTGTTAAGGAGTGATAAATTCCATTTACAACATCTTGTCCTGGGAAGCCACACAAGGGTCAAACACGAGGTCGCATTGATATTGATAGAGTTACTCACCCTGCTTTGTTGATATCAGTGTAGAGATTGCACGTATTACGGGGATCACTTGGAGGTATACCCACCATGATGAGTAGAAGCGTTTTGAGTTTATTTCAGGCTAGATACCCAGCCCTTGCGTGTGGATCGGACTTTCAACTATCCCCCCAGGGTTTATTGTTGTTGGTGGTAACCTTAGTGGCCTATCTTTCTAGGTTCTTACACAAGGTGACTGTGAAGGGGAAAGTATTCATGGTACCTGGAATCGACGTTGGCCAAACTCACTTGGGCTTCTTGGAGGGTATACCCATGATTATGTGCGGGAGCTTGCACCAGGGTGTAAGTCCGTTAAGCAGGTTGTCAGCGTAAATTTTCCACCCTAGCCTAGCCCCTTCTCGTCTCGTTGTTGCAACGTTGGATTTCATCACCAACTAGTGACTTCGGAATTAGAAGGTCTTGTTTGGTGTTGCTTCCTTGATTTTGTTTACTAGCATGTGCTGTTTGTTTACCAAAGTTGACCATACGATTTTCTTCGTAAGTTTGTCACTCGTTTACAATAGCTCCTCCACGTCGTTCATGTAGAATGCAGGGTTTATCTCCAGAGAATCTAGAAGGTTCTCAACCCTTGCCTACAAGTTCACTCGAGGGATCTCCTTGGTAGAGTGAAGTCCCAGTTGTCACCACGCCACAAGTGGAACGAACTGACTCTCTAGAACATTTTTGAATTACCAATACTCGAGAGGACTTTCAACTTCACCCTGATTTTGAGCGACCGTTTATGCAACTAAATTCTTCCAGAGACTTAGTTGTTACGTCTTCTGGATCACCGGTTGGACCCTTTCCAGGCATAGAAGGCCAAGATCCTTTTTGGTCTACGGGCATTTTTCGACCGGATCTTTTTGGTCCAGGCTCACCTGTGATTTCCAAAATCATCTCACCTATGATTTCCGAAATCTCTAGCCTAGGGATAGTACTGTTTACTACTGCCTATTATTTTCCTGGTACGTACGCCCCATGATCTGACCACATCTTGACCATCCCTATAGAAATGGCCCATCATACAGATACTACGAGTGTTCACACTGGGTTTACCGTGGTTAGTCTCGCCGCCATCAGCACACTGCGAATGCCCAGCGTCACCCCAACACTACCACCTAGATACCATGCGTTGAATGCTTCCATTCCCACTCCTACGCAAACCCCATCTGGTTCTCCTGATGGTCCCTCTTCTTTTGGGCACTCTCTTCCCGATTTTATTCCGACACTCCCTCAATTTCCTCTTAGAGGACCTGTCTCGTCCTCCACTGACAGTCTTAATCCTAGTGGCACTATTCCATCATTCACACCAACTTACCAGATTCCTATCGGTGGACAATTTCACCAAGGTGGTATGACTCAACCCCTTCTTAGCGGGCGAATTCCGATTGGAACGAAAATCCCAATTAGAACACAACCCCCAATTGGAACGCTACCCCCAATTGGAACACCACCTTCAATGGGAGGACCGACCCCACCTTATGGACAAAACATACCTCCATCCTTGGGCCAGTATTGGAATCAGTTGATACAACATCCTCCTCAATCAACTGGGGGGCAACATTTTCTAGCTGCATCTGTGATACCCCCTAGTATAGGCCAACCATATTCAGGTACGTTCAATCCCATTTGGGGCTCGAATGCTCAAACTCACGTCCCTGTTCTAGGATACAATCCCATGAGCTACTATCCTCTCCAACCACCACTGAATCTGCCTGGGTCTTCACATTATATGCGGACTGCTTATGGTCCTACTAGTTTGCCGACGAGGCTTCCTCCCCAAAGCCACCAGTACCCGTAGGTGACTCTACAATTACCCTTTTTGGCCACTTTGGATCTTCCTGATTTGTCAAGGATTTTAAATGATCCAATTCGTCACTCTCCCCAATGGCCTGCTATACCAGCCAAGCTACCATCGAACATTCCTAAATTCGATGGAAAAGCAGGAGAGGAACCGAACAATCACGTCATGACTTTTCACCTCTGGTGTTCATCCAACTTGTTGATGGATGACTCTATTCGTTTGCGTCTTTTTCAACAAATCCTCACAGGTTCTGCTGCGAAGTGGTATATAGAATTACCACGAGGTTTCTTCGCTGACTTCAATACCCTAGCTATGGCTTTCCTCACACACTACCAGTTACCGATCCGTTATGAAACGGGGACCGATATTTTGAGTTCTTTCAAACAAAACAAAGCCACTCATATATCCGATCATATTCATGAGTGGTGACGGAGACGACGTCTCATTAAACTTGAACTCCCCGATTAGTTGCTGGCAGAGTGGTTCACAAAATCATTTGTGAACGACATCAGTCATGACATTGCCATGGGTGGAGTAGTCATGGAAGAGCAGGCAATAATTCGTGCTCAATACCTTGACCTCGTTTACTCACAAACAGGTACCCTTTATGATTTACTACCTGACTTACCTCGTCCTTCCACTTCCACCACTTCAACTACTCCAGTTGCTTCGCATGCAGCCGGCAGTGTGATTGGCACTTTCCAGGCCCAACCACATTCTGCCTCAAGCACCAACCCCAAACCTGCTTCTTCTAATGTTCAAAATGCTCTGTCTCCTACCCCTCCCACCGGCAAGACTTCTGAGGTAAATGCAGTTCAATCTACCCTAGCCGGTAAAAACAAATCTAAAAAGGGAAGGGGTAAGAATAAGGAGGACAAAAATACTTCTCAAGCAGAGCGAACCAAAACTGCACCTGTTGACGATCAGGATAAGCGTAAACCTCGATATCCTTGTCTTATCTGTAGTAATGATCACTACACGAAGGATTGTCCACGACATGCCAAGGTCACTAAGTTCCTTCAAGGAGCTCCAAAACCACCTGCTCTAGTCGTTTTGTCACAAACCTTCCCATCTCAACAACAGGCTCAGTTGGTCATTCATGACCAAACCTCATCTTCTACTACATCCTATGTCTTTATGTGTACTGACGATTCAAAGCAGAACGACATTGCACTCACTACTTGAGCCAAAGATTATTCTCCCTCTAAAGAGAAGGTTGATGATCTACCTCCTTCCTTGGTACAACCTTCTCCCGCGACTCCACCTACCAATGGTTCTCCTCATCTCGAACGACCGAGCCTCGATATAGTTCTTTGACCCCCCCCAAAGGGCGTCATTCGGAAATCATCTTTCAATCCTCATGCTCATGCTACCCAGAACTATAGCATTGTTGAAGACCTGGCCCAAACACCTTCTGCGATGTCAGCCCTTGAATTCCTTCAAAGTTGTCCCACACAACGGAAGGCACTGTTGAAAGCTATTGGTGGAATTGATCCGACGGATACGAATTTAATAATTTTTGACTTGGAAGATCACATTCCAAGGTTACCCCCTCAACTCGCGTTCTAGATCCAAGTGATTGTCTCTGACAAAAAAATTTGTCGAACTGTTATCGACGAGGGTGCCTCAACGTGTGTTATGTCTCTTACCTGTTGGAAAGCCATTGGCTCTCCCTCTTTGAATGAATCCTAGAATACTCTCAACGCCTTCAATGGCTCCAATTTTAAGCCCTACGATGTCCTTCCTTTGTTGTTCATCACGTTAGAAGGCAAAATGGTCCAAGTCAAAGTGGAAGTCTTTGATGCTCCCCTTGATTACAATCTTCTGCTTGGTCGTAGCTGGATCGATTCCATGCGCGCAGTTGTGTTGACCCTTTTCCGTGTGGTACATTTCCCCCATCAAGGGAAGGTAGTCACCGTGGACTAATTAGCCTTCTTTAATTCCGATACCCATCATGGCAATGTACCGTTCATCGCTAAAACACCACCGGGTTATGAGAACGTCGGTGTAGGCCTTTTAAAAGACTCTTCGTTAATAGGTACTTTCCCCATTCCACCGCCCGATGTTCCATGCTTTTCCGTTGCTTCAATCAACATGATCTCCACCTCAATTCACAAATTTCTTGCATCTCATGACCCATGGATAGTACCTGACCCTGGAGATCATCTTCATTATGGATATGAAATGCCATTAAGTCCGGTTGAATCTGCCTATCAGGCCATTCAATCGACAACTCCTTCTACCTCCTCTCTTGATGAGTTATCTCTAGATCCTTTTCATGTCATTTTTCCCACAGATGAGATGATCATGTCTGTTATGGAGGACACCCCTTGGAACGATGGACATCATCGTTCCATCCTCTTTCTGGAGCAACATACCATTGATAACTTCCAATGGATCTCGACCCCGTCGACCGTTGTCGTCATCTCAACCATTCTCACGTCTGCACATGATGTGTTTTCTAAAAGGAACTTAAGCAATATCTCACCCACTATTCCCCTCAACATATCTATCAAACCTGGAATTGTCGAAAATGTCCATATCGGAGCTTCGTGTTCCTCTGACGAAAGCGTCACCTACGCATCCCTTTTCAAAGAGTTTCGTGACATCTTCACCTGGAGCTACGAAGAAATGTCAGGTATTGACCATAATAAAGGTTTTTGTGAAGTCCGGAGTGGTCAAGGAAGGAGATTTGCACATCACCTCTTTAAGTTGTTCAAAATATTTAGTTGCCTCTGGAGTCCATGAAAATGCATCCTTCTTAGTTAGTGTCGTTAAAGGTGTTGTTATTATTCCATAGCGTTGAACAAACTTGCGGTAGTAACCTATCAAGACTTGCTATAGATTAGTATATCCTCCCAAGACTTGCTATAGATTAGTATATCATCAAAAAATACTAACACAAATTTTTTAAGGAAGGGCTTGAAAATGGAATTCATCAACCCTTGGAATGTGGAAGGTGCATTT
>JZKD02S2305785.1:109975-132479 GCA_000966675.3 Picea glauca
TTGATATGAGTAGATCTGATAAGAATAGTGATAGATATGTTATACCTATGCATAAAAAGAATACTTGGACTAACAAATGGATGCAGGATCCTAGAAAGAATTTTTTGTAGGCTAGCTATCATGATCCTAGTGCACAATACAGAATAAGTTGGGGAACATTTAAAATGAAGAGAGGATTAACCCTATGTTACAGTTGCAGAAAACTAGGCCATCTAGCTAAGGAATGCCCTGGTGGAAGACCTAGTTGTCTTTGCAGCAAAGATATGGACCATGAAGTATTGGATTTCCTTAGAATGATTGCTAAGATTGAAAGAACGAATCTGAATGAAGAAAACCCTAAGAAAGATCCAGAAATAGTAGAACCCCAACAAGAATTAGAGAAGGTATTGATACACATGAAAGAGACCCTGGATGGCCACTGATATGTTAGACTATCAGAGATTTTCAAAGAAAAAGAATGCATTGAAGCAAGAATAGGAGACTTCAACATTGAATCTATCCTTGATGAAGAGACACAAGTGAACATTATGCCAGAGAGAACTTAGGAAGATATAGGGAATCATGATATGATCCCTTCATTAGGAGGAATAGGACTATTCAGAGGAAAACTAATAATGTTATGTGGAAAGCTTGCTCAGATACCTGTGACAGTCAATGGAAATTTGACAAGGGAAGATTTTGAGATTATTAAATTCATTGAATACGGTGCCCCATTTACCATGTTACTTGGAAAACCTTGGATTGAAAGAGATCAAGCTAGAATGAAGGAAGAAGAAGAGGTTTTAGAACAACAGAGACAAGAGTTAAAAGATTTCATGACTAGAAGGATCGTGCAATTGATTGAAGAACAAGAGAACAAATTGAAGCTATTTGACACTAGAAGCCTAGATGTCAAAGCTTCAAGAGCATTAGAGGACTCATAGAAGATTGAAGTATCTATCTCAGATATAGAAGAAGTATTACTCCTGAGTCTTAGGAGAGAATCTCAACAATGCGAAGTGACTATGTCCAAGGAAAATAAGAATCAGAATGGGAAGAGAATCACCGATACAAATCCCACTCGAAAGAAGGCTAGGAAGCCAAGTAAAGAGAGAGATAATATTGACAGGATACAAAATATTCTAGAGGGAGCCTCACAGAAGGAAACCTTGAAGAATTTGAACTTCGTCAAGGTATTAGACCAACGACATAGGCCACATCGTCGAGGCAAAACAATATAGCCGCTAGAGGCCGATATATCTGTTTGACTATCGCTACGAACTAATCAAAAAGCATTGATGGCTTGCCACTAGACCATCAGACCGTTCCATAATGGACATAACATGAATTAATGAGGCTCATACATATTGCAAAGCAAATCGTTGCCAATATCACCTATATATCTCATCACGCCATGACCGAAGAACACTTTTTTCAACTGAGAATTTGAAGACCATAGACTAGCAAGTGCATACAATGATCATCATGCCCTTTTTGTTCATTACTATGTAGTTTTTAAGATCATTGTGACCCGGATAATTTATCCCGAGCATGTATGTTCGACAAGCTCACTGCAGTCGAAGAATCCATAACATAATTTTTTCTTGATTTAATGATTGAGAGAATCATGTCATAAAGAGGAGTATCCATAGGTGTTCAAGAATCATCGATGAGAGGACTGGAAGCCTCTCCATCCACTGCTCGAGTTGGACCATCCCGACAGGCTGATGAGAAGCGTACTAAACACAGAGACAATATCGTGAATGCCAAGATGATTCTGAGCATTATACCTACCTACTTACCCCCTCTAAGCGGCGCCATCAAGCGGGATAATGTGCCCAAAGAGTTTGACTATTCTTTGATCATGACGTACCTCACGAAATGGATACGCACAGTTCGAGCCGACCACGATAAGATTGCAACACTGAAGTTTAGTGACTTCAAACTTGGTGACAAGAAGGCTTACAACATGTTCACCCCACATAAGTATTTGACCAGAACTAAAGGAAAGAATTCAAATATTGTACCGCAGTCATGGACCTAGAACCTCATGCAGTCTACACTTTTCAATGTGATGAAGATCCCACACTTCGGCACGCATTAGGAGGTGAATGCATGTGTAAAGTTACTGCTGTCCTGCTACCACGGAGGATACTTATGGTTGAACCAACGCAACACTGTGGATCCAAACTTGATCAATCAGATCATAGGGCTGAGCATGCAGGGCCCTGACCCACAGGAATTTTACCCTGGAAAGACCTCAGACCGAGCATTAGCGGAGAGAATCAAAGAAAATTATGGCGATGTCAAGAAAGGCAAGAGAGGTTACAAGGTAGCCTCTATCCAGAGCGACGCAGTGTGCCTTGCATGTCAGTTGATCACAGGCAAGTTAGTTCACAAGAACCAACCCACCCAAGTGACTGGATTCGTAGTTGATCTCACAGGGAAGTGGCCAGAAGGACTTCAGATGAATTGGGCGTAGTACTTTGTAAACCAGCTGGAAATGGACTGCAGGGAAGCACAAGACCAAGGGTATGAGTTACACTTCAGCTGGCTTCTCATATTGATCGCTTTCATCGCATGGGAGATGTCAAAAGGTGCAACCTTCCTATACATAGAGCCCTTTGAACCTTTGGATGTGAAGTTCAACACCTTATGGTACTCTAACGATATGAACAAGAAGTGGAAATCCAACACCGTCTTCCATACTTAATGCAACCAATTGAAGCAAGCCATCTAGTCCGAGCCTCGGATGACCCCGAATACCCTCCACAGGTTTCGGTCCTTAATGAAGTTCAGCACGGACTGCCACTTTATTTATATAACAATGTGTGCTGATGAGCACAAGAAACAGTTGCAGTCATATTACAAGTTGACTGAGGAAGACATTGAAGAGATCACCAAGGACTGGTCGATAGACCTTCTCATTCCATCCAACCCTGCGGAGCTGTCCATTGTAGATAGCCTGGAAGTTGCCCAGGATACACCTAGACCTAGAAAGACGAAGAAGCCTGAAGAGGTTCACGATGTAGACAGTGCATTTGTAAGGAATGCCTCTATAACACCAGATGAAGGGGATGATGGCGAAGAAATAGAAGGTGTAGAAATTGAACAACAAAAAGGAGAAGTACCACCACCTAGGGATGAAGAGGACTCGTCGAAGAAGAGGAAGGTTTTACCTCCGAAATCTTTGTCCCGAAAGAAAACTAGAACTCCTATAACCAAGATGCAGACTTCCCTCACATTGGATGATTTTAATTTCATCATTGTAGCTGTGAATGATGCTTCATAGGAAATATTAGAGAAGCAGGAGGTGAAGTAGGAGAAAATGTATAATCGTATCGATATTGAACTCCAAGGAGTTCAACAGGTACTCCAGTCTAGCCGCGTAGTCTCCACTGCACCTCTGACAACAGGAATAGTACAACCAGCAGATGAGCCAGCTCAACTCCATCGGATTGTTGATATGGTCGAAGCCCCCCCTCGACGAGCTCAAGAAGACATAGTGTAAGCCACCCAAGATTTGACATAGGTACATGGAGTACTTGTCGAGCAGCGCAGTGCTACCGAACGAGAAAACAATGCTCTTTAAGTATAGTGGGACAAAGAGAAATAAACGCTACAGCAAGACAAGGAGCATTTGCTCGCAGAGCAAATCAAGATAAAGGAACTGGTTAACAAAGAACTCCATTCTGTGACAGTCATTGAAGTCCAGAAAGAAGAATGAGTTCCACAGTAGGTGGCACAACTGGAAGGAGTGATCCAACAGCTTTAGCAGGGAATTACAGACTTGGAACTCCATACTATGCTCAAGACACCTCAAGAAATCAGAGACCTACGGGAGGCAACTACTCGCAGCACAGTTGGCAGAATGAAAGCCCTTGATTTGGAGTGCAAGTAGCTGAGCTCTAGGAGCGCTCAAACTTATGAGAACCTCATGGAGAATCAAGAGTTGTAGGCATTGGAGTTGCAGCTCCAAGAAGAAAAGCAACATGCAGATATGTTACAAGCTCAGCTGAAGGCCTTGTCACCAGTCAAAAGAATGAAGAGGTTTACAGAGAAACACACTTCCCAACAACAGATCCACATGATCAAGGCCAAAGTGATGGAAGCTTCTCAATGACTTCAACCAGTGCAAGAGAAGGCATGCCAACTATTCATCGAAGTTGAAAGCCAAGAAGCCGAGCTAGAATAGGTCATCATCACAATAGAACAACACCTAGAAGGGCCAGTCAATGATGCACTCATCTAGGAGTTTACAGAGAAAGAGGCACTAGCACTACAGTAGGTCGAAGAAGCTGGAGCTAAGGTTGAGGCGTTCGAGGAATAATTGTTTAGACCAGAGTGACTCAGGACGAGTCACAGGTGAGTGTTGGGGGACTGTTGGCCCTTGACCAAGTTTTGGGAAGACTTGGTCATATTTGACCATTTTTGGGACTTTGACAGCCTGTTGAAGATGGAGCGCCAGACGAAGCAGAGATTGCATAATATCGACCCACTTTTGGGCCCATTTTGGGTTTTGGGAATATGTAGTGAGAAAAGGGATGTCGGCCCGTGGGTTCACCCACACTTAGGACCACTTTTGTAAATGTATAAATAGACATATGAAAATCTAGTAGAGTATCATAATGTATTGTACCTATGTGATATATTCTATGTGCCAAGTGGGATCTGTGTGATCAAGGTGTTGTGTATTATATAGGCTTGCAGAGTTTAGTGCAAGTCCCCGTGTGGAGATATAGAAGAATTTGTGTTGTAAGGCAAGGAAGAAGGATCTAGTGAGATGAAGAAGGATCTAGTGAGATGCGTAGATATTTTTTCCTATCGGTAGTAGGTTTTGATGTCTATGTGCTTGTAACTGATTGAAGATGCTAATAAAGAAGAAGAGTTGGTGGACGTAGCCCCGGGGTGGGGGTGAACCATGTAAATCAATGTGTTATGCTCTGTGCTTTGACTTGATGTGTTTATATCTTCTTTGGATAAGTGCTTTGATACAGTTGGATAGATCTATTTATGCTTTGTGCTTCATTATATATGTATGACGAGTAGATCTGATATGTATGAAGATGCTTAGTGTCGATCTAATAGATCCATTATATTTTACTGTTACTAAGTGCTAAGGTACCTTAGGTCTAAGTGAATGTTGCGATGCTCTATGCTATTTTTGAAGTATACTAAGGATTGAATATTGATGAATGATCGATTCTAAGTTCTTTGTAAGCTATATAATCATAGATCCATGTCCCATCTTAGGTTATACACATTTGAGCCCTGCAAACACCCCTGCTTCTACCTCAGGTGAGACCTCATCTGCTTCGCACGTGTTGCCAAAAGGGCCAGTAGTTAGGGTTTTGTTGGTGCATTGTTGTAGCATTGAACCTTGGGTCTTCCCCTGTGCCAACAGGTTCCCTAGTCCTCATAGTCCTAAGTATTCCTGGAACTAGTGGAGGACATGTCGCTCATGAGATCACCCATTAAACACTTAGTAATTAAGCCTTCATATTGGTTAAATCAATCATCAACATTTCCTCTGTTATTCCCAAATCAATGTTTCCAGAGGTCATTTGATATTCCTCACACTTGATAAAAAGAGAAAGTTACAGTTCATCCCCATGACTTTCAAGATTGCTAACATTTCATCATTCCACATGTCATAATTCCACAGGTCATAATTCTAGAGGTCAAATTTCCCAAGATCATAGTTCCAAAGGTCAAAGTTTCATGGGTCATAGTTCTAAGGGTCATATTTCTAGAGGTCATGGTTCAGGGGGTCATAGTTCCAAAGGTCATAGTTCTAGAGGTCATTCTATAGGTCAGGTCATAGTTCCAGAGGTCATAGTTCCTAGGGTCATATTTTCTGGGGTCAAAGTTCAAGAGGTCATAGTTCCACAAGTCATAGCTCCACAATTCATAGTTACAAATGTCATAGTTCCATAGGTCAAAGTTCCATAGGTCATAGTTCTTGGGGTCATAATTCCAGAGGTCATAGTTCTAGAGGTCATTCCATAGGTCATAGTTCCAGATGTAGTTTCACATGGAATACAACACCATTAAAAACATAAACAAACAAACTAAACATATTACCTTGATATAGTAGCTTGCACACACTTTCAATTTTGAAAATCACTAAGAGGTTCCAAGTTCTTTGTATGTCTCAATTTCGCATAGATCTAATTAGTGTACACAAACAATCGACCAAACACTAAGTAGTATGCATGCAATGGTTTGAATATATCTACAACCTATTGGAAAAGGAAAAAAATAGTTACTAATGGTTATAAAAATAATAATAAAAGTTATGGATTGCAAAATTTGACATAAATATTGTTATTAATATAATGAAATAATAAATATTACTGAATTATTTTGGATTTTCTTTTTTAAATAGAAACTACTAATGTTATCTAAAATGAAATAAAATAGAGCTTGCGAGAACGAGGCTGCACCCATGTTTATTCTTATTATCAAGATTCAGGAATACATTAAAAACACAGGTGGGAAGGTATTTAAATGTGGATTCTCAAAAACCAAATATAATGAGAAAATAAGTGTGCAAGGTGGTGTTTTCTAGCTTCACCCAAAGGAAGAAAATTTCCATCACCATAATTACGATTTAATATTAATGAGCCTTACCTCTCTGGTTTTGGGTAGTGTTTATGAATCCTTGATATTTTCTTCCCTCTCAACCTTCACTTTTCAACCTGCAGGATGTGATACAGTCCAATTTCCAAAAAATCCTCGTGACTTGTAAGTTGTGAGCATGCAACATGTGCTATAATATTTGTAACTTATGCAATGTGATATGCATGCAACTTGCACGTTGCAACCTCCATCTTCTATAGAATTTGTAACATGTACTATGCGTGGCCTTTGCTATAGAATTTATAACTTGTGTTATGTATGCTTTACACAAAAACCCGCATTCAAATTTAAGAAATTGTTATTATATTATATTATATATTGTTATTATATGATATGATATGATATTATATTATATATTGTTGTTAATAACATATTGTTATTATACACACACACACACACACACACACACACACACACACACATGGGAAAAATTTTTATTTGCCCGTCAAATTGACTATTTCAAAAATTAAGTGAACATCATTAATGACGTGTAAATTTAAAAATTGCCCGTATTTGATGATTAAAAATGGAAAAAATGGGTAAATACTCGTCAAATTTAACCACTAACAGAAAGTTGAGACATGTGGTTGCGTAGTGGGTGCGTGAAGTTGAATGGGACATATGGATCAACAAACTTGTAACATACATATAAAATTTATGTCTCCCCATGTTGAATGACATATCATATAAAATTTATTTCTCACCGTAATTGAAGGATGTTGAGAAGAAACACTGAAAGATAAATCGCCGTATTCGATGGGACATAAAGGTTGACTGGCTGTGGAAATTAATAGTTTATGTTGAATTTGGATTGTACGTCATTTTTTACTTGGACATGAGAGACGCACGGATACTCATTAATTTGATGTGATGTGGAGTCTATTGGGCATTGTTAATATGAAATTTATTAGTATAAATGTTGGGCATTGGATAAAAGCCAAACGAAATGAACCTTTTTCGATCTTATTGTTACTCATAGATTTCAGCCGTTCATTTTCCATCTGGCAATCCATTTTTCATCTGATCCTCTTCCCGGTGCCATCTCTTTTAGCAGCATCATTGTCGTTAGCACCATTTACAATGTATACATAATACGATAGCCCCTATGTGGATGTGGGCAATTAATAATGGTATAGATTAGTTGATTTAAATTTTAAAATTTAAATTGAGGGATTGTGCCATTCTCCTTCCCACACATTTATTCAGGACAAAGGCACTCATCAAAAAAGAAGAAACCAGAAAATGGGTCGGTGCAAATGGATTGCTTCCTAATACTATACTTTTCATTATTTGTGATTTGTTTTGTAAATTAGATTAACATGGTTGATAGCTATTATACATATGTATTCATTTTAGCAGAGAAAACAAAGTGGTAACCAAGATTCAGAACAATACAGAAATGGTCATTGCGAGGCTTGTTTTGGAAATCTCATCCCTTATTTCAGTTTTAATTATGCAAGTTGTTAAATAGAACTGATTTCATTTTATGTTAGGCATGCCCATTCATATTCTGTGTTTGGCTTGGTAATCCTTTTCTGATCAACATATCATAATATGTGGTTGTTGAAACAGAGGAGGTTGTTTGTGGTTCCTTACTTTTGGGATAAGAGGTGTTACCAATAACGATCAGCCTATAATTCAACCCATTGTTTAAGATTATGAACCACATTGCATAATTTTTCTAGTGCTTATAATTGCAATGGGGTGAAGAATCAGATTTGTCATGCATGACTTATATCTGCTAATATTACAGGGTACTATGTGATTAATTGGAGATTCTTTAAAAAATATTCTTTCAATCAATAAAATTTCCTATAAATTTATTTGGAATAATGTATCTATTTTGCATTGGTGTCTGATTTTATGGGATACTTCGACACTTTGTTGAAGTATTGAAGTATTATTTAGGACACAAATTTTGGGTCTGATATTTAAGACTTATGAATTATTCCTTCAATTAGAGTCATATTAAATGATTCTCATCTCTATATAACAAAATTACATGGAATTATAAATCATTTTATAGATGAGCGAGACAATAAAAAGTTACACTAATATTTTTTTTTCATATGTATAGAGAGAATCTACATACAAAGATCTATAAGTGTATGTAATTTCATGAATGATGAAAATATGGATCATATTAGAAAACATGGTTGAAAATAGAGATAGGATTAGGAAGTTACAAAAATGGATGTGCTTTCGTTTATGCAACCAAACCAATAGGTTTCTCAGTCTAAAGATAAAACCAAAGAAACAAACTCATAATAATGTGCATGCATTATTACTAACGCATATGTGTTTTTATTACATAATTTGGTAACTATGAAAAACTTCCTTCACCTTTACATGTTTCAAAATGAGGTCTTTATCATTAGGACCTATTTTCCTCTTTGAGGTATAGTCAATGCCCCTAGGTCCATCTCCCTTGTGAAAAAACACCTAAAAACACCTAGAATACCACTTGGGGGTCAAAGAACCCATAAAAAATTCCTAGAAGGTTCATTTCCTATGTAAGGCCCTTGTTTTCCTTTTCACAATGGTTTAGATCCCTAGACCCATTACTATTGCCCAAAATCAATTAATGGAAGCCATATCCCACTAAAAGGACAAAAATTCGATAGAAAGGACCTGTGTGGTGTTTCAATGCATTTTTCATCATGCTTAAGATTCCAAAGCTTTGTTAAATTCCCAAGGCCCTTGTTATTCGTCCCTAATCATTCTTAAGATGAAAGGATCCATTAGTGTTACTGGTAACATCATAATGTCCCTTCGTAAACCATTGATAGCTGAAATATGCCCAAGAGATCAATGTTTTGTGGATTGTAGATGTTTTTCACGGTGATTGAGATTGAGAAGTGTCATTTAGGGCACAAGGCGGCCCATAGAAAATTTTAGGGGCTATATATCACCCATGGGCTATTTTTCCATGCTTTTTCCAAAAAACAATATTTGACAATTTCCATTTTTTCTAAAAATGATTTTGCCCAAATTTTATAGAACAATTTTTTTTTACATAAGAAATAGCCCAAATTTTATAGAAACTATATAAAATCCTCATAAATTTGAATATTTTTACAAAAATATCACCAAACATTTTATAGTTTACATATTAAGAACTAGTAAGAATCGCCAAGGTTTCTACAGTTTGAGATAAATTTCCATCCTTAAAATTATCTAAAGCCATTGTTGTCCTCATGTGACCTTGGTTAGAACTAGGCCCATTCTTGGTGCACAACTAACCTAATCATGCACCCATAGCACCCTTGGAGGAAATTGATAACCAACATATGTCTAATGTGATGGTTTGAGAACTTTCCCATGGCTCTCGAGCTTGAGAAGTAAGGTATAGGGATAGAGGCTCTTAATCCCTCCACTGATTATGGTCAAGGACCTATGACCCATCCATGATGTTGGAAACCCATACATGCCTGCATTACCTGCATCCATGATAATTCATAATGTGTTCAATGTTTATTTATTAAAGACATATATACATTATCCTAACCATGTAATTGATTGGACTGAGATCTAGGTGGAGCACGGAGGAGATTTTTGGGTGGAGTGAGTGTGTATCCTAGACCGAAAAGTCAAGGCACTCCAAAACAAAGCCACTAGAATGGTAAACGTTCAGTGGACTTGCTGCAATTTTTAAGATTCCACGTGGGAGCACAAGGAGGCCATGTATGAAGAGTACCTGCAAGTTTTTGAAAGTTTTGAAAAAATATGAATGTGCATGTGTATATTTAAGTGAATGAAGACTTTATTTTGGTAGTTGGGAACTCTTTTGGAGTCACATGTCATATGCTTCCTTTCTGATATATCCTTGGGCCCTAGAAGGGTAGTGGTACATCTGAGGGACTGCGAGTAGTGAAGGTGGTACACTTCCTTGGGTTTTTGCAGGTCGTGGGGAAGAGAGAGATTGATGGTTGGAATTGTTGTGGGAGTTGTCAAATTGTGAAAGTAACAAGTATTTAGCTGTGAAAAGCTTTGTATGTAATTATGAAATTATGCATGGTAATTTGCACTGAGGACAATGCAGATTGTAAGGGGAGGGAAATTTGAAATCCTTGTTTTAATCCTCGGCTTAGTTAGTGATGTGTATTTTACATAAGATATATGGCCATGGGACAAGCAATGTAATATGTAAAATTTGTAAGCCAAAATGATAAATAAATATAACGCCATCTATAGGTGGACACAAACCGAGTAATGGGGGGATAAGTATCCACGGGAGAGGGGAGGGTCCAAGGGGTGAAAAAATTGGGAAATATTCATGGGTATTGAAATCAACCCACCTTGTCCTATAACTTACCTTGTGTATGAACCTTCTATTTCCTTTGGATTGTTTCCAAATCCAATGATTGAGTGTGTGTAAGAAAGTGGGTGTGTGGGAGTTTTGGGAAGACACGAATTTTTTTTTCCAGTGGATCTAGAGACAATGAGTTCAATAGAAGTGTAGGAGAGTCGATCAGTAGAGCTAAAGAAGAAGGTTGTAAGGCCTACATAGTGAACTCTCTATGAGAAGGCTTTCCCTGGGAGAAGTAAGCCATGTGTTTTAGTCTTCCTAGTAGTTGACATCGTCGAAGTCTCCAGTAAAGATATTCTCGTCCGACCAAGTGAACTACAACTATGGGAGTGGAGAGGGAAGGCCTGAGGGATTGTCAGTAGTGAAGGGGGATCCCTTTCCCTAGGTTTTATAGGTTGTGGGGAATAGAGCTAGGTGGATTGGAATAGTTGTAGGAAGAACTAGCCACAGGAGGAAGCGTTGGGACTGTGAGGGGAAAACCAATTTTGTGGGTTCATATCCCCATCATGGGGGTGATCTATTGCTAATATAAGGAGTAGAAGATGTATAGTTGGGTGGAACATTCATCCCCTGTAGTCGTTTGCCTCTTTGTTTCTTAAAGATAAGTGTTAATCTTTGTGTTTATATTCTTATTCATAGATTTAATTGTTATGCATAATAACTCTTAGTTCAATATCTTATATGTTTTTATGAGTTGTTATTTTAGTTTCAGGTCAAATTTCACAAGGTCAAAGTTCTCAAGGTCACAATTCTAGAGGTCAAAGATAATGAAGTCAATGTTCCAAAGGTCAAAGTTCCACAGGTCATAGTTTCAGAGGTCAAAGTTACTGAGGTCAAAGTTCCTAAGGTCATAATTCTTGAGGTCATAGTTCCATAGGTCAAGATTCCAAAGGTCATAGTTCTAGAGGTCATAGTTCCATGTGTCATAGCTCCTCGGGTCATAGTTCTAGAGGTCAAAGTTTCACAGTTCATAGTTCCTGGTGTTAAAATTCCATAAGTAATAGTTCCTAGGGTCATAGTTCCAAAGGTCATAGTTCCTAGGGTAATAGTTCTAAAGGTCAAAGTTCCATAGGTCATAGTTCCATAGGTCATAGTTCCAAAGGTCATAATTCCTAGGGTCATAGTTCTAGAGGTCATAGTTCTACATGTGAAAGTTCCCGAGGTAAAAGCTCCTAAGGTCATAGTTCCTAAGATCCAATTTCCTAAGGTCATAGTTCCAGAGGCCATAGTTCCACGGGTCATAGTTCCATGGGTCATAGTTCGATAGGTCATGGTTCTAGAGGTCATAGTTCCATGAATCATAGTCCCCAGGGTCATAGCTCCAGACGGTGTAGTTCTAGAGGTCATAGTTCCACAAGAAATAGTTCCCAGGGTTATAGTTCCACAAGTCACAGTCCCAGAGGTCAAATTTCTAAAGGGCATAGTTCCAGAGGTCATAGTTCCAGAGGTCATAGTTCTTGGGGTCATAGTTCCAAAGGTCATAGTTCCTAGGGTCATAGTTTCACATGTCATAGTTGTTGCGATCATAGTTCGAGAGGTCAAAGTTCCTGGGGCCAAAGTTCCACAAGTCATATTCCCTGGGGTCATAGTTCCATAGGTCATAGTTCTAGATTTTAAAGTTCTATAAATTGTAGTTATAAAGGTTATATTTCCTAGGGTCATAGTTCATGGGGTCATAGTTCGAGAGGATAAAGTTGCACAGGTCATAGTTCCACAGGTAATAGTTCCATAGGTCGACCGTGACCCTAATAACTATGACTTATGGAACTATGACCTCTGGAACTATGACCTATAGAACTTTGACCTTTGGAACTTTGACCTCTAGAACTATTACCCTTGGAAATATGATCCGTGGAAATATGACCTATGGAACTATGACCTATGGAACTTTAACCTCTAGAAATATGACCTCAAGAACTTTGACCCTAGGAACTATAACCCATGGAATGACCTCTGGTGTTGTCCAAGGTTTTCTCCCTTTTTCCTATAAGAATTTTCATTAGTTTTGATCATACGATTGCTTGGGGACATAATAAGGCATATTAGGCTATTTGTTTTTTATATTAATGTGTAAAATGAGTGTGGAACACAAATTTCCATCCATTACTAAGAACTTAACCTAGATCAAATCTAAAGCTTGTAGATTCCAAGAATAATTGGAAAAATACTGACTTCATTTTTGTAGCATCATGTGGCTGGTCTGAAGATCATGGTTTTTTCTTTGAGAATGGTTCATCATTTTTTGAATGTATCACTAGTTAGAACATTTAGACAATTTTATATTCCTCACACTTGATAAAAATAGAAGTGACCATTCATCCCCATGCCTTTCAATATTGCTAACTTTTCAATTAAAAGTTCATCTATCTTGGCTGAGATGGTTGGATTCTTTTATTCCTTTATTATGAAGGAGGTTGAAGCGTACAAGGGTTTTGATCCTAAATGTGTTTTCATTGCTCCAAGGAATGGGGAATATTAGTGTGGGGAGACATGGCCCTAGGATCTATGACCCCACAAACTATGACCTCTGGAACTATGCCCTCTGGAACTATGACCTTGGAAACTATGACCGAAGGAACTACGAAATGTGTAACTATGAACCCATAAATTATGACTTATAAAACTATGACCCACAAAATATGACCTATAGAAATATGACCCTAGGTATTATGACATGTGGAACTATGACCTATGGAACTATGACATATGGAACTTTGACCTATAGAACTATGACCCTTGGAAATATGATCTGTGGAACTATGACCTTATGTTTTAGTGACATTTGGAACTTTTACCTCTGGAACTATGACCTATGGAATGACCTCTAGAACTATGACCCCAGGAGCTATGACCTATCGAACTTTTACCTTGAGAACTATGACCTCTCAAACTTTGACCCCAAGAACTATGACCTTAGGAACTATGATCTATGGAATTATCTCCTTTGGAACTATGCCCTCTAGAACTATGGCCTATAGAATGAACTTTGAAACTATGACCTATGGAATGACCTCTGGAACTATGACACTATAAAATATGACTTGTGGAACTATGACCTTTGGAACTATGACCTGTGAAACTTTGACCTTTAGAACCATGACCTTTGGAAATTTCACTCGAAGAACTATGACCTAAGGAACTTAGACCTCTGGAACTATGACCTATAAATTACCTCTGGAAATATGACCCCAGGAACTTTGACCTTTGGAACTTTGACCCTAGGAACTATTACCTCTAAAACCTTTACCTCTGAACCTATGATCTCTAGAACTATGACCTATGGAAATTTGACCCCAGGAACATGACCTTTGGAACTATGACCTCTGGAAATATTCCCTCTAGAACTATGACGTATGGAATGACCTCTAGAACTATGAACTCTAGAATTATGACCCCAAGAACTATGACCTTTGGAACATTGACCTATGGAACTATGACCTTGGGAAATTTGACCTTAGGAATTATGACCTTAGGAACCTAAACCTTGGGAACTTTAACCTTTGGAACTATGACCTCTGGAAATATGACTTGTTGAACTACACCCTTTGGTAATTTAACCTCTGGAACTATGACGTGTTGAACTACACCTTCTAGAAATTTAAGCTCTGGAACTATGACCCAGGGAACTATGATCCATGTAACTATGACCTCTAGAACTATGACCCATGGAACTTTGACCTCTGGAACAATGACCTTGGGAAATTTGACCTCAGGAAGTATGAAATCAAGAACTTTGACCTCTAGAATTATAAAATGTGGAACTATGACCCCTGGAACTATGACCTCTAGAACTATGACCCCAATAAATATCACCTATATATATTTGACCCCGGGAACTATGACCTATGTAAATATGACTTTTGGACTATGACCTATGGAACTATGACTTGTGGAACTTTGACCCCAAGAAATACGACCCTAGGAACTATGACCTATGGACTATGACTTGTGGAACTATGCCTTGTAGAGCTATGACCTATGGAATGCCATCTGGAACCATGACTTATGGAACTATGACCCAAGGAATTATGACCTCTGGAACTATGACCCCTAAAATTATGACCCATGGAACTTTGACCTCTAGAACTATGACCTTGGGAAATTTGACCTCAGGAACTATGACCTCATGGACTTATAACTCAAGAACTTTGACCTCTGTAACTATGACCAGTTGAGCTATGACCTTTGTAAATATGACCCCAAGAACTATGACCTCTGGAACTAAGACCTCTGGAACTAATACCTCTGGAACTATGACCCTTAGAAATATGATCAATCCACATGTCATAGTTCGAGAGTTTAAATTTCTAGAGGGAGTAGTTCTAGAGGTCATAGTTCCACAACTCATAGTTACAAAGGTCATAGTTCCACATGTCATAGTAAATGCCACGAATTTCTATGAGTTGTCCAATTCCTTATATTAATATTTTTTTGTACCGATAGATGGGTGGAAGTCGACTTCACACATATCTAGGTTAGCTTTGTATGCACTATACTTTACCTTCTGGAGGGATGCCATGTTTTACTAGGCACAGGTGATATCAGATGAACTTTGTTTTCAATTGAGAAATTACTTAAGCATTCAAAGTTTTTGTATGGCCGCAGATATGGTATTCATAATTGTCTATTGCATTGTATTTGACAGTCTCCATGTTAAATAGAATGTAAATACACAAAACAAACTAGTCCAATTATGGCACCCCGTGATATCTAAAAACAAAACATGATTCAATTTTTACATTGTTCAAGATGATTTTGTTAGATAGTTCAGACACATGTTGGTTGGGGTAGATCCCAGGAGAATAACTCGAAGGTTGAGGAATTTCTGAATGGAAAGGGCATATGAATTCAATATAAAAACCATACATACATCTGGTTATATGGTTGCCAATAAAATCCCCTTCTACTCCCTATGTTTGTCTGCGATATATATTTTTCCACCGAAGTTTGTTGAGAATATAGAACCTTGTGCATTACATTTGACAAGAAAATAAAAAGATAGTTCATTACATTTCCCTTTCGAGTTGGGGACAAAATGGTTACAAATGTATCCCATATGAAAGAGGTCTCATAAACACTTAGTACATTTTATCTAAAAGAAGCACAACCTCTAAGCAATTTTGACCCCCTGAGTCTGTTTTCACAATACTTAAAATTCATAAGATATAATAAGATTTTCACGAGATTCGACGAGGAAAGCAGTGAAAATCCCTACACAAAAAAGGAAAACAGTGGATGCAATGAGGACTTGCCAATATAAATAAGCTCAAATACGAAAAATCAAAGTAAAGAAAGAAAAAGGTGGAAAAGCAATACCAATGTCCATTCTTCCTCCAATCCTCAGGCACGTAAGAGCTCCTCCTCTAGACAAAGAAACAATGACATAATATAAATAGAGAAGAGAGTAATGATGTGTGTGATAGATTTGATGGTGGATATGAACCACACTGTGTCAGTATTGAACGCGAACATGTAGTATCACAATAAAAAAGGAAACGAACCCCAAACATAGACAATTCCCAAGGTTCATGAAGCATAGGAAGTCAAGGAGATGTTGATGATATGCAAATCGACAATACAAAGCTAAACAATTGGGTAGCCTAGAGAATTGCAGAAATCCAGTGGCTTGCATAGGATCTCATAAGAGAAGAACCGATGTTGCTTGAGTAAAACTCCTTGACGCTACATAATACTCAATACAACAAGAATGAAAGGAAACCTCACATAGAGAAGGTCAACCTCAAAAAAATAAAGTTGGTTCACAGATCAAGTGATGAAATGGATTTCTTAGGAGTTGGACCATCTTCCCTGATGAAACTACATCATAGTTCCACGGATCATAGTTCCTGGGGTCATAGTTCTAGAGGTCATACTTCCATAGGTCAAAGTTCCACAGGTCATAGTTCCTGGGGTTAAAGTTCCACAGGTCATAGCTCCTAGG
Source organism: Picea glauca (assembly GCA_000966675.3). Classification (NCBI taxonomy): domain Eukaryota; kingdom Viridiplantae; phylum Streptophyta; class Pinopsida; order Pinales; family Pinaceae; genus Picea; species Picea glauca. The sequence goes on from JZKD02S2305785.1 coordinate 126,847, forward strand.
GTCATAGTTCCAGAGGTCATAGTTCCACAAGTCATAGTTCCAAAGGTCAAAGTTCCATAGGTCATAGTTCTAGAGGTCATAATTCTTGGGGTCATAGTTCCATAGGTCAAAGTTCCCGAGGTTAAAGTTCCCGAGGCCATAGTTCCTAAGGTCAAATTTCCCAAGGTCATAGTTCTAGAGGTAAAATTTTCGAAGGTCATAGTTCTAGAGGTCATAGTTCCATGGGTCATAGTTCTAGGGTTCATAGTTCCAGAGGTAAAAGTTCTAGAGGTCATAGTTCCACAAGTCATAGCTCCTGGGGTTATAGTTCCAGGGGTCATAGTTCCACAATTAATAGTTCTAGAGGTTAAATTTATAGAGGGAATAGTTAGGAGGTCATAGTTCCAAAGGTCATAGTTCTCAGGGTCATAGTTCCAAAGGTCATAGTTCCATAGGTCATATTTCTTGGGGTCATAGTTCGACAGGTCATAGTTCCATAGTTCAAAATTCCACGGGTCATACTTGTTGGGGTCATAGTTATAGAGTTAAAAGTTTTGTTAGCGACATTTCTTGTCTTAGGCCTAAGATACCCAGGTCTGCAGGATGAACGGGAAACACGCAAGCACAGCAGCGGAAGGATCTCTTCTCCAGTTACGAGTCAAGTGAGTGGACAAGGTTTTGCTGTTGGCAACCGAGATCCATCCACGAAGCAGATCAACGGTCATCAGGATTTCAGGGCTGCCAAGTTACCCGATATATAGCGTAAGAGAAAGCGCCTATATTTTAAAGCTAAGTCTGGGTCGTTCGATCAATTGACGTGTGGCGCAAGATATGGTCACATCGGCATATTGACATTCGGGGGTTCGAGGGGTAAAAGTTCCTCGTCACTTCACTTCTCGAAACCTCGAACCCCGAAATGTTGATAGCGCCCAGAATCAGGCCCGTGGTTTTGGCACCTGGTCGTAAAGGAACAAGCCTGGAGGAGGGGCGCTAATGTTTATCATTTGGCCACTCGGGTCCCAAAGCGCCGAATTGAGTTTCAGAGGGGGGGCACTGTGTTCTCCAGACGTTGATTCTACATGATCTAAATCCCAGTAACTGCTGGGAATAAATGAAGAAAAGAGAGGGTGGTTCAAACCTTGCCTCACTCGTTAGTTGCAAAGTATGGCGGGTCTGGCAGGTGGTCTACTCGAGAGGTTCATGTATCCCCTTCTTTCCGAAAGAGCCATGCCCAAGTTCTCGACTAGCCGAAGGATGTCTGCACACGCTAGTTCGACACTTAATGGATCAGCTACTCCCCTTGCTGGAGTCATGCGCAGTTAAGATGGCGTCTGTCATAGGCACACGATCATCCTAAGTCTGGATGGGAAGACTGTCAGAAGACATGTAGACGCAATGTTTTTAATGCAACATCTTGTTTTTGCTGCTGTTGTTGTTTTGAAGTATATGTAGGCGTTTTCGCTATTTTTGTAAAATATCGATGGTAGAGCACAACTCCCGATTGTAAAGTTTTAACAGACTCTATCTCTCTTGTTATGTATTGGTATGTAAGATTTCTTGTTTAATGACAGACATCCTTCTCACTCCATCTGGTTTTCATCTCATACTGAGAGAGTTTGTGATCGACTGATTCGTGCGAATGGTTGCAATTATGTTATGATAAAGGATTTATTGTTGCATTGTTGTATTCTCCAGTTTTCTTCATTTGAATGTAAGAAGATCTTGTGCTTATATGTTTTCCTCTACAGTCTGTTAGAGACCTGATGTTTACGACAGACCTTTGCATCCTTCTGATATAAGTCTTCCCCCTACTCACCCTTACTACAACTCACTGTCTGAAGTTATCTAAGACCTCATTTGCCCATGCATGCCTAGCCTAGTTTTGGAGTTAGAGCTACATCGTCTTGAGTTAACCTCCATTTGATAACCTCATTAAAAAATCATGACACAAACTGATGTGCGTCGAGCTCTGCTCCTTCTGCAATCCAGGGGTGACTTCCGTCGCTAACATTTCTGGCGCCGTTGCTAGGGAAAAAGTTGAAGATTTTCCCTAGGATTGAACGACATTGAGCCTCTGATTCTGAAGGTTCATCAGGCATCAGAGCCCTTAAATATTGCTACTGTGCACCTGGCGACTCCACTGTGGCGACTCCATTATTTCCACTTCACTGTTTCAGCTGTGGCTACTGTTGGCACAACTGAAAGATAACCCAAAGGGGCTTTCTTGAGAAGGTTTCAGTGGCTGCTTTCTCAGCCTGAGAAGCTTCCTCGGGTAATAACAACATTAAGATCTGGCCTTTGATGGTGAACAAGGACCAGGCACATTTGAAGTTGTTCATCTTTCACCTGGCGACTCCATGATTCGAGGATCGATTGGTGACTCCACTGGTTCGATATGGAGAAAATTATGGCTCAAAGGTTTTCTTTCCGTGACTTTTCCCAGATAGTTGGGTTTCCTAATGCACTTCCTGATAGAGACCAATGGGAAGATTTCCTCCCTGAATTTCATGCAACAAGTTGGGAGGAACCAGCTGAGCATTTACTGGACTTCCATGAGGCTATTCAACGACACAATATCACGCATGAGGATGTCTGGATTAAGCTCTTCAGGTGTTCATTGAAGGAAGATGCTCTTGAGTGGTGTCGATCTCTTCCCATTGCGAGCATCCGCTCTTTAACAGGTTTTCATGCAGCTTTCACTTCTTTTTGTAAAGACTACTATCCAGTTGATTGTTTGTTTAAAAACTGTTGTGAGGAGTTTTCTTTGCTTCATGAAGCCTCTATTGGTCCTGAAGACTAGGTCCATGATGAAGCTTTTACTGTGGAGGAAAGCATTTGCCAAGAAAAGATGGAGGTGTTGAATGATATTAATTGTGTTAGCCCTAGAACAGAAGCATCTAACATCATATCAAATGCCTCTATTCTTTTAGATGTTCATAACGATCAACATGCCTCTAGTGGAAATTGTGAGTTTATAGAGCAAATGTGGTCCATGGTAGATGACTCGCTGGGATATCGGGTTGAAGAATATGTTCCTAGCAGCTCTGCTCATGATGACGAAAACCCTCTCTTTTTAAAAGAGGGGTTATTTGTGGAAGAGGATTCTTCTCGCTTCCCCCAGGGGGTTTCTCACGATATATTTTTACATGGGATTAAAGAGAAAAGGATTATGTGTGAGCAGCCAGAAGTAGCAGGTCCCACTGTCCCTGAAACGGAAATTTTTGACGGGATCGCTGTTCTAGAGGAGGATCATATCAATGAAGGACAACCCCTTTTTGATATATATTGTAGTGATGATGAGCAGCAAGCTTATCCTACGTTTGATCACTATAAAGATATTGAAGAGCCAGTCAGCAGGCAAAACCACCCCATGGTCCCTATTTATGATGAATACAAATCTGACCTGGGGGAGAGCCAAGAAGAGGAAAAGGAACCAGAGCAACAACTGAGCACATATTTCATTCCAGAGCCAGTCAGCGGGCAGCTACCGCCTGAAATCGGTGAGCCTACGTCAGTTGTCCACTCACCTGTGCTTATCAAATATATTCAACCGCATGTGAACAACTGTGTAGCAGAAGAGGTTGTCTATCGCCAATTTCCTGGAATTGGCCACTCATTCGATGACCCTGTCAGCAAATACATGGAGTGGCATTTCCCTTATGCTTTGGATCCGCCATATCCCATCTCAACTTCAGCGTGTAAGGGGAAGTTGAAGAGTGTAACCATTCTGTTGTCTCGGTTACATCAACTGTTTGTGATCATTGATAGAAGGAAAGAGCTTCCCTTCAGGATGTTACTTGATTGGCTATGGTGGAAGTCTTCTTTCACCTAGCCCCATGTAAAGTGTTTTATTATTTTATGATTGTATATAAATAAGCTCCTTTGAGCATGTATCTTTATTTTGTTACTTTTATTTTTCGGCTTGTATTTTTAGCAGAGAGATGTTTTGAGCATGACTCCATAGCCCAACAGCAAGGCACTGAAGATGCAGAATGAGTTCTTAGAGCATCACATGGATGACTCTATCCCCCATGGAGCCTAATGTTAGTGACATTTCTTGTCTTAGGCCTAAGATACCCAGGTCTGCAGTATGAACGGGAAACACCCAAACATAGTAGCGGAAGGATCTCTTCTCCGGTTACGAGTCAAGCAAGCGGGCAAGGTTTTGTTGTTGGCAGCTGAGATCCATCCATGAAGTAGATCAACGGTCATTGGGATTTCGGGGCTGCCAAGTTACCCGATATATAGCGTAAGAGAAAGCACCTATATTTTAAAGCTAAGTCTAGGTCGTTTAATCCATTGACGCGTGCCACAAGATCTAGTCACATCAGCATATCGACATTCGGGAGTTCGAGGGGTAAAAGTTTCTCGTCACTTCACTTCTCGAAACCCCAAACCCCAAAATGCCGATAGCGCCCAAAATCGGGCCCGTGGTTTTGGCACCTAGTCATAAAGGAACAAGCCTAGAGGAGGGATGCTAATGTTTATCATTTGGCCACTCGGGTCCCAAAGCATTGAATTGAGTTTCTGAGGGGGGGCACTATGTTCTCCAGACACTGATTCGACGTGATCTAAATCCTGGTACCTGCTGGGAATAAATGAAGAAAAGAGAGGGTGGTTGAAACCTCGCCTCACTCATTAATTGCAAAGTATGGCGGGTCTGGCAGGCAGTCTTCTCGAGAGGGTCCTGTATCCCCTTCTTTCCAAAAGAGCCATGCCCGAGTTCTCGACTAGCCGAAGGAAGTCAGCACATGCTAGCTCGACACTTAATGGATCAACTACTCCCCTTGTTGGATTCATGCGCAGTTAAGATGACGTATGTCATAGGCACACGATCATCCTAAGTCTGCATGGGCAGACTGTCAGAAGACATGCAGACACAATGTTTTTAATGCAACGTCTTGTTTTTGCTACTGTTGTTGTTTTGAAGTATATGTAGGTGTTTTCGCCATTTTTGTAAAATATCGATGGTAGAGCACAACTCCCGATTGTAAAGTTTTAACAGACTCTAGCTCTCTGGTTATGTATTGGTATGTAAGATTTCTTGTTTAATGACAGATAGCCTTCTCACTCCATCTAGTTTTCATCTCATACTGAGAGAGTTCATGATCGACTGATTCGTGCAAATGGTTGCAATTATGTTATGATAAAGGATTTATTGTTGCATTGTTGTATTCTCCAGTTTTCTTCATTTGAATGTAAGAAGATCTTGCATTTAGATGTTTTCCTCTACAGTCTGTTAGAGACCTGATGTTTACAATAGACCTTTGCATCCTTTTGATATAAGTCTTTCCCCTACTCACCCTTACTACAACTCACTGTTTGAAGTTATCTAAGACCTCATTTGCCCATGCATGCCTGGCCTAGTTTCGGAGTTAGAGCTACATCGTCTTGAATTAACCTCCAGTTGATCACCTCATTAAACAAATCATGACACAAACTGATGGGCGTCGGGCTCTTCTCCTTCTACAATCCAGGGGTGACTTCCGTCACTAACAAGTTCCTAGGGCCAAAGTTACATAGGTCATAGTTCCATAGGTCAAAGTTCCATAGGTCATAGTTCCACAACTCATAGCTCTAGAGGTCATAGTTCTACAACTCATAGTTCCTAGGGTCATATTTCCTGGGGTTATAGTTTGAGAGGTCATAGTTCC
>JZKD02S2305785.1:139450-154908 GCA_000966675.3 Picea glauca
ATTATTAGTGACAATGACAGGTTGATTATCAGTGATAGTTTCACTAACAGGTTGAGTCTTCATTTATATTTAGGGAGACAGGGTGGTGCAAGGTAGGAGATCGAAGTCTCCTTCAAGTTGGTTTGTGTAAACTAGGGGGTTGGAGACTCCTTCCAATTGGAGCTGGAGAATACAGGGAGTTGGAGCTTCCTTCAGGTTGGAGCCTCCTTCCAATTGGAGCTGGAGAATATAGGGAGTTGGAGCTTCCTTCAGGTCAGAGCCTGTAAATCAGCGGGTTGGAACGTCCTTCCAGTTGGAGCTAGAGAATTTAGGGAGTTGTAGCTTTCTTTAGGTTGGAGCCTATAAATAGGGGATTGGAGCCTCCTTCCAATTGGTGCCGAAGAATTTGGAAGTTGGTACTTCATATGAACGTAATATTTTGATATATAAGAAATAATTATGCGGTTTTCTCCCATTTGGATTTCCATGTAAAATTATGGTGTACTTTGTGCCTGTCGTTATGATGTGATGCATTGTTTATGGTTATATTTTTATTATATGTTAAATTCAATCATAAGTGAATGGAATCATTGAAGATTACATGTTCTGATTTAAAGTGGTAAAAATTTCTCAATATAGCCTTAACTTCTTCATAGAGGATCCAAATTCTATGAGACCAATTGCATTGAAAATATTATAGTCCTTAGTATGTTGTGTGTGAGTTTCAGAACTAGATATCATATATTCATCATGTGGCATGATCTACAAGTTATCTCTTTAGAATATGACATAATTCAACAAGGTTTTCCATTTTCTCTATAACTCCTTTTCAGGGACGATTCAAGGAGTGAAAGTTAGAGGAATTTCAGGGACAAGTTTTAGACCTTTATTTATTACAAGTACGTAGTTATTCTTGTTGAATGTTAGGGTTTGTGACTAATCCAAAAAATAGCCCTGCGAGACCGAGGTAAAGTTTGATGAAGATGTTATTCTCTTGTTATTAAAGATGAAGAAGGTATGAGGGTCTATGATGGTATTCACCAGGTTTCTCACATGTTGAAATTTATGGTTCTCTATGTGTTTTTGAGGTTTTTATCTTGGTGATTTGGCACATGCTTAAGGCATGTATTGGCATATTGTTTGAGGAATTTCATTAATGCTTGGCACATGCTTCAGGTATATGGTTCGATAAAGATATCATATGTTTTGGAATGTGTCTTGGTACATGCTTGAGGAATGTCTTGGAGGATTTTGGCACGTGGATTGATGCATATGGTTGATATATATATATTGGATGTTTTGGTGCATACTTAAGGAACATCTTGGATGATATGGTGTATGTTTGAGGTACATCTTTTGGTACATGGTTGAGGCATATCATGAGTAATATGGCATATGATTAAGGAATATATTTGGTACATGATTTATGGATGTTATGGCACATGTTTGAGGCATATTTTAGTACATGCTTGGTACATGGTTTGAGGCATATCTTGGTGATGTTGGGAATATGTTTTAAGAGATGTTCTTGGTGATCTTGGCATATGGTTTTGATGATCATGGTGTATCAATATCAATGCCATTATCAGTGACATGTTGATTATTAGTGACAATGACAGGTTGATTATCAGTGATAGTTTCACTAACAGGTTGAGTCTTCATTTATATTTAGGGAGACAGGGTAGTGCAAGGGAGGAGATCGAAGTCTCCTCCAGGTTGGTTTGTGTAAACTAGGGGGTTGGAGCCTCCTTCCAATTGGAGCTAGAGAATACAGGGAGTTGGAGCTTCCTTCGGGTCAGAGCCTGTAATTCACGGGGTTGGAACCTCCTTCCAGTTGGAGCTAGAGAATTTAGGGAGTTGTAGATTTCTTTAGGTTGGAGCCTGCAAACAGGGGGTTGGAGCCTCCTTCCAATTGGTGCTGGATAATTTGGAAGTTGGTACTTCATATGAATGTAATATTTTGATATATAAGAAATAATTATGTGGTTTTCTCCCATTTGGGTTTCCACATAAAATTATGGTGTACTTTGTACCTGTTGTTATGATGTGATGCATTGTTTATGGTTATATTTTTATTATATGTTAAATTCAATCATAAGTGAATGGAATCATTGAAGATTACATGTTCTGATTTAAAGTGGTAAAAAGTGCTCAATATTGATTCCCCCCCCCTTCTCATTATTGGTGAATATTCCAACAAAGCTAAGGGTAGATCCAGAGAAGATTGCAACCATCACCCAATGGCATATTCCCACTAATGTGACAGAGTTCATGAGTTTCATGGGAGCAGCTTAGTATTTAAGGAAATTCATTGTAAACTTTTCTACAATAGCAACACCATTGCATGCCATGACTGTCAAAGGAAAGATCTTTCATTGGGGTAAGACATAACAAAGAGAATTTGAAGACTTGAAGAATAAAACCAGTGATGCTTCAATGTTAGCCATGAAAAAATCATAGTGACCTTTTGAGCTATAGATTGATGCTAGTGGATATGCATTAGGAGCAGTACTCTTGCAAGGAGGAAGATCTGTATGTTTCCATTCATAGTTGTTTCATGGAGCAGTGCTTGATTATCCCACATATGATAAGTATCTATTTTCAAGTGTACAAGTAGTAAAGAAGTGGAAACATTACCTCTCAGAAAAGAGACTATCATACACACAGGTCATCATCCCCTTCAGTATATAAAAAGTTAGAACAAGATGCAACAAGTGAGGCATTACAAGTGGTTAGGTTTCTTGTAGAAATTTCATTTATTGATTAAGTACAATAAAGTATTCATGAATAGACTAGCATACATGCTCTCTTGACAACCACTGAAGAAGATTGCAACAATTGGAATGATGATGCAGCTTGATCCTTTCACTCGTGAACTTCTAAGTGAAGATTATGAGAGAGATGAAGATTTAAGAGGAGTCTACGAGAAGCTAAAGGAGAGGGTGGTTGTTTTGATGGAAGGAAATGAATATCACATCCAATATAGGTTGTTGTACAACATAGGCAAACTATGCATACCTCAGTATAGAAGAGTTCAGTTAATAAGAGAAGCACACACTTCTAGGGTTGTTGGACATTTTGGCATAACAAAGACAATGGTGAATATGAAATAGTATGCATATTGGCCAAAGATACAAGAGAAAGTGGCAAATTGTTTTAGAGACTATGTTCTTTATAGCACTAGCAAGCCAAGCAATAGGAAACTTGGTTCGTGCATGCCATTGACAGTACCAAACAAGCCTTAGGAGAATATCTCCATCGATTTTTTTGGAGGTTTTCCTATGAATCGTAGAGACCATGACTACTTGTTTTTTATGGTGGACCATTTCAAAAAAATGTGTGTGCACATTCCCTATAAGAAGACAATCTCTGGATGAGAAGCAACTGAACTATTTTTCAACAATGTCTGGGTACATTTCGGATTGCCAAATTCCATCATTTATGATTGGGACAACATGTTCTTGGGAAGGTTTTGGACAACTCTTTAGGAAAGAATGGATACCAGTTGAAGTACTCCATTGTCTTCCATCCTTGGACTGGTGGAAAAACTGAGGTAGTAAACAAGATGTCAGTGCAATTGTTGAGAGAATATAATAGAAAACATCCAAAGACTTGGGACAAGTAGATAGTCTACATTCAACACTCTTACAATAGATCACTTCATCCTTCCACCAATAAGTCTCATTTAAAGACTTGTTTCAGTTATTTACCTCCTTCACCATTTGATATTGTTTATGGACAACAAAAGGAAGAAGAAAACCTACAAGGATAAGAACAAAAGGCAAGTGAATTAGTGGACAAGATCAGACACATACATCTAAGGGTTCAAGAGTAGATCGAGAGGAGCCAATAGTTGTACAAAGACAGGTATGATCAACATAGGGAGGATCATAAATTCTCTGCTGGATACAAGGTGTTTCTCTATCTCTATAAGGAATGAATGCAAGAAGAAACAAAGAAACTCAAGCCCCTTAGATATGGACCATTTGAGATCACTGAGAAAGTGAATGAGAATGCCTTCAAACTAAAACTTCCACCTTATATGCATATCAGCTTAGTGGTGAATGTGGAAAATTTGAATTTGTTCGAACCCTCCATGCTCGATGACAAGGAACAACATCAGGTTATTTCGACTATTGAAGACCTTGCACCTCATGGACTTGAGGAGTTGAAGGAAGACATAGTTCTAGAGAACAAGGAGCAGACGACTCGCAGAGGACAATAAAAAATATGGCAGATTGGTCTCAAAGGATAGACTGGAAGGAAAGAGATGTGGTATGAGAGGAACCATATTGCAAGTGAGTTCCCTCATATATCCTTGAAAACTTTTGGGGACCAAAATCCTCCCAATGGGGAGGTGCGATTCAAATCAGATCTAACAAGAACAATTGGATATCGACACAAGACTCTAAGATGATCAACATAGGCATTGTTAAGAATAGAGAAAATGAAGGAAATCAACTTGTTGGCGTGAAGGGCCCCATGCCATCATGATTGATGTCCATTTTCTATGTAATATATGTAAATTCAGGCAGTATATTGTTGTGTGTAAAGTAATAGTCACAATATCATAATACCATTTTCCACATGGGATAAAAGACAAACAAATGAACAAAAGGAGAATCTAACTAGAGAGAAGTTGAAGGGTTGGGGATGCCTGACCTTCCAACTATCCTCCCAGTCGACTCAACGTTCTATATAATGTTTCTCCACAATGAGAGATGGGTTCTTTGGCTATTAATGATGTAGAGAGGCTGCCAAGATGTCATTGACAAGCATAGAGATGAACCAAAGATCTTGCAACTTGCCCATTGTCAAATAATAAAGAGCCCGACCGAAGACAAAATGAATGTTGGTTTTTCCGTTTGGGTTTCTAGAGTAAATTCTATGTTTATGTGTGATGATGGTTCTTGCTTGCATTTTTAAGGAATGGTTAATGTGTGCACTGCAACTTAGTGGTTTACTACATTTTATTTAGTAATATGGAATTTTGTACCAATTTGGACTTGAGCTCATTTTATATGAACATGGTCAGTATGGTTTCGTAAGCTAGCCTAACAACTCTTTATCCATAGTCGTGATTGATTTCTATGTTGGGAAATCGATGACCATCCTTCCTGAGATGTTGTAGATTCATTGGGGGTTTCTAATTTCATTTTTTGATTCATTGGGCATATTCTCGACTTGCTAGGCATTTTTCCTTTGCCCATAAATCACCGATGGCATATATGTCGAAATTTAAGGTCGTTTGGACATTCGTTAGATACCCGTGTCACATATACAGGTTTTGAAATTTCATCCACTACCTATTTCACCCCAAAACATTTTCCTCTGTCATGGAGTAACAAACTCAAATTCCAAAACGTCTTGACTCATCGTAGGTTTCCAAAATCATCCCAAATGTTTTCTTTATGCAACAGGTTATTGAATCCGCCCTCTACATGCTTTTACATATTGTTGATGACACAGACGCTCTCCCTCACAACCTGCAGGTCGGAAGGTCTACGTTAGCTCATAGGATCTTCTCTTTCCTCGGCCCGAAGAACACTAACCGGTCCTTCTATTTCCCTATCGGGAAATCTACACCCACAGAACTCTTCGCGCGATCCCCCTTTTACTTATCAGGGAATCGGAATTTGTGACTTCGTGAGGTCAGTGGTCGAGCGCCGGTGTTTCAAATCTCTGAAACCTGATGCAAGTCAATGCTGACCCTTCCTTTACCCTGTCGGGATTTCTCCTATCGCGATTTTGCCACTCGCGATATCAAACAAATGGATATACTGAACCCCGAACCCCGATGTGTCGATACTCCGATGAGATCGCGGCTTTGACTTTTCAATGGTCCCTTATCTCGTCGGGACTTCGGACTTCATGGGATCGCGAATCCTGATGTCAATATGTCGGGACTTAGTTTTCCCCAAAATCTGATACTGTGTATCACCTGTCCACGTCACCGACTCCACTGTGACCCCACACTACCCTTCTACTCGTAAGGGATATTGCGTATCGCGATTTCGTGATTCCCGTTGCAATGTTTTGGAGTTTCAATCCACGAAACCATGATACACGATATACGTGTAGATCCAATGACCCTCATGGCTCGGATCAATGGCTCTGCCCCTTCTGAGCTTTGAACCTCTCGGGAATACCTGCGGTATCTCCCCTGCACCTCTGTGAGATTTGACAGCTCACGGGATGTCGCGAATTCTCCTCAGAGAATACCGACCGTCCATTCCTCCTTTGATGATTCCTGCAAATGACTAAGTGTTCCTCCGCGGAACCCATCCCCCTACGTGAAAACTTGTGACACTTCTTGCCAACCTTTAAGGCACAACTCTCTGCGCTATTTTTCCACAAATTTAAAGGCCTATCCTCCCTGAGCTTTTCCCACGACCTTCAAGTCCTTCGGAAAACTCTTGCACGTACTCCTTGCGGAAAACATTCAACCACGTCTAAGTGTTGAAGTCCCTCGACTTTGCGCACACCTGCAGCAGCAGTCCTTCAATACTTCACTCAGGTTCACAACCCTGAGACCCTTTCTTGGCCTGCACGCTCCTTGCATGGCTCCTATGCCCAACTACACCTTTGGGATGAATGAGAACAAAAGCTACCTCTATCTGAACCCTCCGTCAACGCACTCCTTGCAGACACTTCAACTGCACTCCTTGCAGGAATCTCTGGCTCAGATAGAGAAACAATTGAAACTCATTCCTTCTTCCCTCTCAGACTTCAAACTCAAACATGAAATCATATACATAGCATATAAAAGAAAATGTATATAAGGAAGCAAACATTCATGAGCACAACATCAATATACAGAGAACAACACAAACCATGAATTTGAACCAATCTTCTTGTATTAATTCAAATATCTATACATGGGTGTTCTTTACACAGCTCTTTGCTTGCTCTTGCTGAAATGCTTCTAGCTTCATTCAATTTAATGATATAATACACAATGAGGGTGTCTATATCCCGTTTCCCTCTTGCGCTCTCAAAAGCTGTCTATTCTAGAATTAAATCCTATCTACCTACATTAACTATCTTAAATGCCTCCTACCTACTTAAGGATGAGAGCAATCCACTCAAGGTCCAATTAAAATATACAAGTGCACTTCATTTAAATTTCTACATTAATGTTCGCGCAACAACTCCAAAGCAATTTCAAAATGTGTGCTAGTGCTTGTCCAGCTGTTTCTTGCCTTCTGCGCTGGCTCGTTTGATGTGGGAGATGCTCCTGCATCATACTCCCTCGCTTGAAAATCTTCATGGGCTCCTGTCTATGAGCTCATCCACGGTATGTCCATGTTTCTGGATCTTTGCTTCAGTTTCCCAGTTGGCATCTTCAACTAGATGGTTCTTCCATATGACCAGATACTCAAAGTATTGTTTTCTCCTGGTCTTCTTTCCAATTCTTTTGTCCAATATGCACTCCATCTATGGCTTCTCTGCAACTGGCATCTATTTCGTCCACTAGATCACTGGCTTCTCACCTCTAGTCTCTATTTCCTCAACTTTATATGGGTACAAATCAGAGACATTGAATATTGGAGAAATTCTGATCCCATCGGGTAATTCAATCGCATAAGCGTTGTCCCCAAACTTCTTCAAGACCTTGCAGGGTCCGATTTTCTTCATCTTCAGCTTATTATACGTTCCTCTCAGGAACCATTTCTTTCTCAAATGTGCCAGAACCAGATCACCAACCTCAAATTGAATTTGTCTCCGATGTTGATCAGCTCTGCGCTTATACTCCTGACTCAAATTATGCAATCTTTGCTTCACCTGATTGTGAAATTCCCTCATCGCCTCTGCAAATTCTTCTGCACTAGCGCTCCTAGTTGCATTGTGTTCTGAATCCCTCAGTTCATAAATTCCTCTCAGCTGCACGCCATAAACAATCTGGAATGGACTCTGCCTTGTGCTCCTGTTAACAGAGTCGTTATAAGAAAACTCTGCCTGCGGCAATATATTGTCCCATTGGCTGTGGTGCTCTATCACCAAGCTTCTCATCAAGTCTCCCAGACTTCTGTTGACCACCTTTGTCTGTACATCCGCTTGTGGATGATAAGCTGAACTAAATGCCAAATTAGTTCCTAGATTCTTCCATAAGGTCCACCAAAAATACCCTATGAATTTTGTATCTCGATCCGAAACTATACTTTTCGGCAACCCATGAAGTCGAATGACATCTTTGAAGAACAGGTTCGCGATGTGAGTCATGTCACTGGTTTTATAACATGGAATGAAGTGTGCCATCTTGGAAAATCTATCCACCACCACAAAGATTAAATCAACACCTCTTTGTGTTCTTGGTAACCCCAATACAAAATCCATGCTAATCGCATCCCATGGCCTCTCTGGTATGGGCAATGGTTGATAGAATCCCGCATTCTACTTTCTCCCCTTTGAATGCTGGAAAATTCTACATCTGTCTACAAATCTCTTGACCTCTGATCGCATCCCTAGCCAAAAGTATGATTCGCTCAATTTTGCGAATGTTTTATCATGACCGAAATGTCTGGCCAATCCTCCACTGTGTTTCTCCTTCAGCAAGTTCTCCCTCATGGAGCAATTCGAAATACACAATTGATTGCCTCTAAACAACAATCCTTCCTGGATCATATACTCGGCCCACGGGCTTCTGTCTCTGAGAACTGGATTCTCAGCTGCTTCATATGCTTCCCTAAAATCTAGATCATGTTTGTACATGTCCCTGAGATCATCAAAACCCAGCGTTTTGACTCTGAACTCCTGCAACAACAAACACTTCCTACTCAAAGAATCAACCACTTTGTTAGCAGTAACAGAAATATGTTTTATCACAAAAGTAAAATTCTGCATATACTCAACCGATTTGACATGTTTCTGATTCAACTTTTCCTGTTGAGTCACAAACTGCAGTGCATGATTGTCACTGTACAAAACAAATTCTTTGGGTATCAAGTAATGCCTCCATTTCTTCAGTGCCTGTATGATAGCATAAAATTCCTTATCATAAGTGGAATATTTCAACTTTGCTTCATTCATCTTCTCGCTGAAATATGCGATTGGCCTGTCTTCCTGACTCAAGACTGCTCCAACTGCAAATCCGCTTGCATCGCATTTCACCTTAAATGTTTTCTGGAAATCCGGCAACACCAAAACTGGTTGTTCCGTGATCTTCTGCTTCAACAGATTGAAGCTTTTCTCGGCCTCTTCAGTCCAGTGAAAATATTTGTGTCTTTTCTTCACTGTATCCATCATCACTGCACTAATTCCACTGAAATTCTTAATAAACTTCCGGTAGAAACTAACCAATCCGTGAAAACTTCTCACCTCGAATACATTTCTCGGTGATGGCCAATTCTTGATCACTTCTACCTTTTCCGAATCCATCCTCAACTCATTTTCCGAAATAATAAATCCCAAGTAAATGAGCTCTGTCTTCATGAATGAGGATTTCTTCATATTTATCAGCAGCTTCTCCTACTGTAACCTCTGGATCACTGTAGCCAAATGCTTCAGATTTTCAGCCTCTGTCTTACTGAAAACCAATATGTCATCTAAATACACGATGACAAACTTCCCGATGAAGTCCTTCAAGACTTCATTCATCAACCTCATGAAGGTACTTGGCGCATTTGTTAACCCAAACAACATAACAAGCCATTCATACAACCCTTCATTTGTCTTGACTGTTGTTTTCCATTCATCACCTTCTCTCATGTGAATTTGATGATATCCACTCTTTAGGTCAATCTTTGAAAAAAAATTTGCTCCACTTAAGAAATCCATCAAGTCATCCATCCTTGGCAATGGAAATCTGTACCTGATAGTTATCTTGTTAATCGCCCTTGAGTCGGTACACATCCTCCAACCTCCGTCTTTCTTCGGACTGAGTACTGTTGGAACAACACATGGACTCAAGCTTTCCCTGACTAATCCCTTGTCCAAAAAATCTTGGACTTGCCTCTTAACTTCTTTATTCTCCTACGGCGTCAATCTGTACGCGGATTTCTTTGGTAAACTAGCTCCTGGTATGAGATCAATGTGATGACTCACACTCCTGATCAGTGGAAACGAATGAGGTAATTCGTCCACTATGATGTCAGTGAACTCTTCCAGCAGTTCCTGAACCTCTTCTGGTAAATCGTCTACCCTTGTGCTAGTCATAACAATCCTTGGTTTTCTAACCACAATGAACTGTGGATCCCCCTTCTTCTTAACTTATGTAAGAAGTTCCTTCCCACTCATGAGAAGTACTGTGTTTTTTACCTCCGGCTTCACCTCCTTATCCTTTATCGGAAGCAACATGTGTGTCCTCCCATTCTTATCTAGGGTGTATGTGTTCATTCGCCCATCATGACTCACATTCCTGTCATATTACCATGGTCTACCCAACAATAGATGACAAACATCCATAGGAATAACATCACATAAGATCTTATCATTATATCCTCCTATCTTGAATTCAACTAAACATTGTTTAGTGACAGTTACCTGGTGTCCTTTTTGTAGCCACAAAACTTTATATGGACTCGGATGATCAGTCGTTTCTAGCTCCAGCTTCTCTACCATCTCGGTTGAAACAAGATTATATGTGCTACCACTATCCACAATGACCTTGCATACTCTGTCCTTGGTTTTGCAAGCAGTCCTAAAAAGTCTGGTCCTTTGGAATGAACTTTCCACCTCTTTCTCTGGTGTCAAAAGGACTTTTCGCATCATGAGCGATCTTCCGCCTTCGGCGTCTTCTACCTCAACATCTCACCTCTGTGCCTCAGCGATGTGAGTTTCTCCAATTTCTTTTTTTTTCTCTAGACACTCGTAATACTTGTGCCCATTCTTTCCACATGTGAAGCATGTGATCACTCCACCTCTTCCTCTTCCTATACCTCTAGTACGAGGAAAAGTATTTGCGTTAGCATAATCTCCCCTCTGCTCAGTATGTTGTCCTCGCTGTTCAACATATGGCCCTCTCTGTGAGGTTCCACCTCTCTTAACTTTACCCTGAGGTTTCTTCCAGTCATCTTTGGGCTGCTGGTATTTATCCTGGGCAACCGACTTGCCTCTGGGCTGACTTCTGCCTCGACCCCTTTGACTCTACTTTCGGCTCAGCTTCTCCTCTGCTTTCAGAGCCATCTGATAAGCATCTTCCACCGTTCAGATGGTAACCATGCTCATCTCATCCTGGATATCATATCTCAGGCCATTCATATACCTGGCAACTTTCTGATCATCGCTTTCCCGATGACCTACCCTGATGTTCAGTTTATAGAAATCCTTAGTATATTCTTTCACTGTCATCAACTTCTGTCTCAGGTTCTGCATTCTCTTGAACAGAGTGATTTGATAGTCCCTGGGGATGAATTTCGCTTTCAGCTTCACGATCATTCGATCCCAGCTCTTGATCTTCTGCTTGCCCTTGCAGCGTCTGCCAACTTGTAGTTCATCCCACTACAATGTTGTGTTTCCCTTCAAGCATGTGACAACATGCTTGACTTTCTTTTCCTCTTCAACATCTTCATAGTCGAAGTATGTGTCGAGAGCTCTAATCTAGTCTAGAAACTCTTCTGCATCCAATTTTCCCTCATAAACTGGAATATCCATCTTTGCTCTTGCACCCATCCTGGAAATAGCTCTGATCAAACGTTTGTTTGATGCATCTTCGGCTGCAACTTCCTCTTCGCGTTCAGCCTCAACTTCTCTTTCAGAATCATTCAGATCCCTTGCACTGGCTGTGCGTCTTTGTACTGTCTCCATGTCTTCGAGTCTTGCTCATAGATCATGCATCTCTCTCTCCATGACCGGATCTGTCATCTGCCTGCCCCTTCTCCTCGGAATTTCCCTATCCTCTGGATTGGGTGTCTGTGTGTTCCTTCTCCTGGTTGGCCTGGTGAATCCTCTTCTCTGCTATAGAAAGAAAAGAATCTTTCTGAGCTCTGATACCACTTGATGCGTATCAGAGTACTCCTTACCTCTTATGCCTCCCTCGCCTGAAATATACAGACAAGAATCTGAGGCTCTGATACCAAACTGTCGCCAACACTCTCCCTCACAACCCGCAGGTCGAAAGGTCTATGTTAGCTCACAGGATATTCTCTTTCCTCGACCCAAAGAACACTAACCGGTCCTTCTATTTCCCTATCGGGAAATCTACACCCACAAAACTCTTCGCGTGATCCCCCTTTTACTTATAGGGGAATCGGACTTTGTGACTTCGCGAGGTCAGTGGTCGGCCGCTGGTGTTTCGAATCTCCGAAACCCGATGCAAGTCAACGCTGACCCTTCCTTTACCCTGTAGGTATTTCTCCTATCACGATTTCGCCACTCGCGATATCAAACAAATGGATTTACCGAAACCCGAACCCTGATGTATCGATACTTCGATGAGCTCGCGACTTTGACTTTTCAACGGTCCCTTATCTCGTTGGGACTTCGGACTTTGCGGGATCGCGAATCCTGATGTCAATGTTTCGAGACTTAGTTTTCCCCGAACTCTGATATGGTGTATCACCTGTCCACATCACCGACTCCGCTGTGACCCCACACTGCCCTTCTACTCGTCGGGATATCGCGTATCACGATTTCGCGATTCCCATTGCAATGTTTTGGAGTTTCAATCCATGAACCCTGATACACGATATATGTGTAGATCCAATGACCCTCGTGGCTCGGATCAACGGCTCTGCCCCTTCTGAGCTTTGAACCTCTCCAGAATACCTGTGGTATCTCCCCTGCACCTCTGTGGGATCTGACGGCTCACGGGATGTCACAAATTCTCCTCGGAGAATACCGACCGTCCGTTCTTCCTTTGATGATTCCTGCAAATGACTAAGTGTTCCTCTGCAGAATCCGTCCCCCTGCGTGTAAACTTGCAACGCTTCTTGCCAACCTTTAAGGCACAACTCTCTGTGTTGTTTTTCCACAAATTCAAAGGCCTATCCTCTCTGAGCTTTTCCCATGACCTTCAAGTCCTTCAGAAAACTCTTTCACGCACTCCTTGCGACAAACCTTCAACCAGGTCTAAGTGTTGAAGTCCCTCGACTCTGCGCACACCTGCAGCAGTAGTCCTTCGATACTTCACTCAGGTTCACAACCCTGAGACCCTTTCTTGGCCTGCGTGCTCCTTGCATGGCTCCTGTGCCCAACTGCACCTTTGGGATGAATGAGAACAAAAGCTACCTCTATCTGAACCCTCCGTCAATGCACTCCTTGCAGACACTTCAACTGCACTCCTTGCAGGAATCTCTAGCTCAGATAGAGAAACAATTGAAACTCATTCCTTCTTCCGTCTCAGACACAAACTCAAACATGAAATCATATACATAGCATATAAAAGCAAATGTATACCAGGAAGCAAACATTCATGAGCACAACATCAATATACAGAGAACAACACAAACCATGAATTTGAACCAATCTTCTTCTATTAATTGAAATATCTGTACATGGGTGTTCTTTACACAACTCTCTACTTTCTCTTGCTCAAATGCTTCTAGCATCATTCAATCTAATGATACAATACACAATGAGGGTGTCTATATCCCGTTTCCCTCTTGCGCTCTCAAAAGATGTCTATTCTAGAATTAAATCCTATGTACCTGCATTAACTATCTTAAATGCCTCCTACCTACTTAAGGACAAGAGAAATATGCTCAAGGTCCAATTACAATATACAAGTGCGCTTCATTTAAATTTCCACATTAATGTTCGCGCAACAACTCCAAAGCAATTTCAAAATGTGTGTTGGCGCTTGTCCAGTTGTTTCTTGCCTTCCACACTGGCTCGTTTGACGTGGGAGATGCTCCTGCATCAGTCGACTATCAAATTCTCCCTATATACTTTCCCCACAGTTTTTGGTTGCAAAATCCGATTTTAAATGGATTTTCCTTCATGGTTGGTTGTCAAATCTTCACTTTGACTAATTGTTTGATCCACATGTCAACCCATTTCGACCACGATTTCCTTTTGGTTGACCTCCTTTCCCCATTCGAGCGAAGATGATTCTTAGTCAACCTAATTCACCCTCACTTCAACCGAGTGTCTTGGTTGTTGGGTTTGTTTATTTTGGTTGACCTGACTTTTGTCTAGCTTGACTTGATTGACTTTCCCTATTTTTGACTTCCTTTCCGACTTGAATTGACTCATTTCCTTTCTGAATTGACTTGTGGCTTGAGTGGTTGAGAATTTCTCTTCATCCAAAGGGACAAAGTTATATTTTTTTAACAGAGAATTCCTCGTTGGTTACATGGATAGGCTATAAGCCTCCTATTTACAAATCAAAAGAAATCACCAAGGATATGGTATCAAAAATTTGATACTTATATGTTGGGACTTGGCTTCACAAGGAGAAAAGAAAATCATTGTGTGTATTTCAAATTAATTGGTGATTCTATCATTTATTTGGTCTTGTATGTGGATGATATGTTGCTGATAGGAAACAACAAGGAGATTATTCAGGATATGAAAACTCAGTTGTCCTTTAAATTTGAAATGAAGAATCTTGGTGCTGAAAATTTCATTTTGGGCATGAAATTAAAAGATATTGGGAAAACAATAAACTCTGGTTAAACTAGAGGAAATATGTGAAGACAATATTACAGAGGTTTAATATGCAGAAATGTAAACCGATTAGGGTTCCTATTCCTATGGGTGTAAAGTTATCTATAGATCAGTATACGAAGACGCATGAAGAGGAAGAGGAAATATATTGTGTTCCATATGTCATTGTAGTTGGAATTTTGATGTATAAAATGGTCCATACTATACTGTACATTGCACATGCAGTGGGAGTTTTGAGCAGGTATATGTCAAAACCAAGGAAGGAGCATTGGACAACAACACAAATGGTTTTCAGGTATTTGCATGGCACGACTAGTTATGGATTGTGCTACCAAGGAAGACCAAGATTGTATAGAGTGCTAGACATACATGGTTTTGTTGATGTAGACCGGGCTAGAGATATGGATCACAAAAGATCTACAAGTGGGTATGTGTTTAACCTGTTTGGAGGAGCAATCAGTTGGATGAGAAAAATACAATTTGTAGTGGCACTCTCAAATACAAAAGTTGAATACGTGACAACCACTCATGCAAGCAAGGAAGTAGTATGGTTCCATAGACTATTTTCAGGTATTGGGTTGGTACACCAAGCTATAAGGATAGATTGTGACAGTCAGAGTGCAATCTTCCTAGTGAAGAAATGAGCTTATCATTCAAAGACAAAGCATATTGATGTTGAATATCACTTTTTGAGACACATGGTTGAAGACAAGAAGATATTTTTGATGAAGGTGGACACTTTGGAGATTGTTACAGATTCACTAACAAAATTTGTGAGCACTGAGAAGTTCTGATCCGTAATCAAGGGGCTCATAATCCACTTGATTCACCAACACTGATACCTATGCAGAATTAGATTTATGAACTCTATCTCAGTTCTATCTCTAATATTTTCATATGGTTCTATGTCTCCTGGAGGCTACCAAGACACA
>JZKD02S2305785.1:175074-187339 GCA_000966675.3 Picea glauca
TGTGATAATGTTTACTTTGAACTTTAAACATAAATTTTCCGCAGAATCTGTACTAACTTATTGTTCCATTGTTGTCTACTGTTATGCATGCCCCCAATTGCCATTCATTAATGTTTCTTGTTGTTGCTGGGCTTTCATTGATATTTCGGTGTTTGATATTTTTCCATTGTGTTGTAAGCTCTTTTAAAAAACTAAAATACAATTTTTTATTTTTTAAACTGTTTACATATAATTGTTATTGGTTATCTATTATCAATATCGATTTTATTTGAAATTTTTTAAATTAAAATATATTTTTTATTTTTTTTTAACTTTTTACATATAATTGCTATTGGTTTTTTAATATAGGTGATTCTTTTATAGTCTAACTTAGTCTTGATGTGTGATGCTTTAGTTTAGTTTCTCTAAACTAAAATATTTTAGTTTTGACCTTGATATGCTTTAGTTTATAATAAAATATTTCAGTTTTAAGTTTCTTATAGTATCATTCCTTGATGTGTGATGCTTTATCAAGTTTCGTTGATGAATGTCGGTTCAAGTTCTACCAAAGCATGTCGGTCTAAGTTTTTGGATGTGCATTGGAAATAAAAAAGACACCATATGCACGTCGAAATCAGGAAGACTCTTCGGGAAATTTCTCCGAATGATTACTACTAGCAAACCAAGCGAACATAGAGCAGAAAGAAGACATGCCAAGGTAGTTAATATTGCCCCAATTCCAGAAAGGCTACATGGAATATAGGTAGGTGATAGATGCATGCGAGGATGATGCTTTCGAGGAAAATCCCCTATAGTAGTGGGATTACTGCAACAAATCAATGACCATGAAGAGAACAAATTCCAAAGAAAACACACAACAAAGACATTATAACCGTTTCAATTGAAATAACCAACTATTTTGAAAAGAAGGATAATAGACAAAATGATAGTCCTTCGTTTGATGTCGATCCCAAGTCCTGGAAGCTTCTCGCTCTTTTTTCGATAGTTTCCTTTGCGACCTACAAGAACTTCAAGAATCCAAGTCTATGTAGAGAGGTAGTTTTACTAATAAATACCCGTTAGTTCAATTAAATATAATGGAATAATCAAAGCAACTAGTGTTCTACAAAGCATATATGAAATAATTGCAAGTTAAACATTAGAAATACAATGCTTTTCAAAGGAGTGTGTTTATTACTGATATTCAAGAGTTAAGTAGTTATGATATATACATGTGTTGTGCAACGTTTCCCTTTTGAAAGAGACTCTAGGTCCCTCAACCCAAGTTCCTGCTACAAAGGTTGGTTTTGACTCTGGGTTCACCAATAGACTCAAAGAGAATATAAGGGAGACTCTAAGTCAGATTTGATGGTGATCAGAGGTTGAGTATCCCGAGGACACCTCGATGTGTAGTTTGGAAGGGTAGAGGGTTTCACTGTTCCCTCCCTCTTCCTTTCTGTTTTGGTTGTTTCGACCCTTGCCAGGAGCATTCGTTGTTGATCTCGTTATGTGGGAGAGAAAGTGGAGGAGGTGAGGTTGAGGACGTTCTCACCTTCTTTCGTCTATGGATTAAGGTGGTCGTAGTGGCCATTTAGGAAGGAAGCACCACATTGTCGTTGGTCGTGGACTAGCGCCATAGATCCCAAGGACACCTTGATGCGTGTTGTTCAGAAGGTTGGATGGTTCATTGTCCACTCTTCTTCTCTCTGTTGTGGTTGTTTCGAGCCCAAGTTAGGAGCGCTCTTTGTTCTCGACTGATCCCACTTCGTGGATCGAAAATTGAGAAAGGAGGGAGTGGGGTTGGGGATGCTCTCACCTTATTTTATCTATGGATTAAGGTGGTTGTAGGGGCCGTTTCTACGGGAAGCACTACCTTGTCGTTGGTCGTGGATCCCAAGGACACCTTGATGCATTGTTCGAAATGTTGGAGGGTTCACTGTCCCCTCTTCTTTCTGTTGCAGTTGTTTCGAGCCCATGTCGGGAGCTCTTTGTTCTCGACTGATCCCACTTTGTGGACCGAAGTGGGTGAAAGGAGGAGGGAGTGGGGGATGTTCTCAGCTTCTTTTGTCTATGGATTAAGTTGGCCATAGGGGTCGTTTCGGTGGGCAACACCACATTTTCATTGGTCGTGGACTAGTGTCATGGATCTTGAGGACACCTTGATGCGTTGTTCGAAAGGCTAGAGGGTTCAGTGTCCCCTCTTCTTATTTCTGTTGCGGTTGTTTCGAGCCCATGTCGAGAGCTCTTTGTTCTTTGTTGAATCCACTTCATGGACCGAAAGCTGAGAAAGGAGGAGGGAGTGGGGTTGGGGGACGTTCTCACCTTCTTTTTGCTATAGGTTAAGGTGGCTGCAGGGGCCGTTTTGGCGGGAAACACCACATTGTCGATGGTCGTGGACTAGCACTGTGGATCCCGATGACACCTTGATGCGTTGTTTGGAAGGTTGGAGGGTTCACTTTCCCCTCTTCGTCTTTCTGTTGTGGTTGTTTCGAGCCCCCTATCGAGAGATCTTTGTTCTGGGTTGGTCCCACTTGTGGATCGAAAGTTGGGAAAGGAGGAGGGAGTGGGGTTGGGGGACATTCTCACCTTCTTTTGTCTACGAATTGAGGTGGATGTAGGGGCCGTTTAGGCGGGCAGCACCACATTGTCGTTGGTCATAGATCTCGAGGACACCTTGATGTGTTGTTCAAAATGTTGGAGGGTTCACTTTTCCCTCTTCTTCTTTCTGTTGTGGTTGTTTCGAGCCCCTTGTAGAGAGCTCTTTGTTCTCAGTTGATCCCACTTTGTGGACCAAAAGTTGAGAAAGGAGGAGGGAGTGGGGTTGGGGATTTTTCCCACCTTCTTTTTTCTACACATTCAAGGAGCCGTAGGGGTCGTTTAGGCTAGAAACACCACATTGTCGCTTGTCGTCGACTGGTGTTGTGGATCTCGAGGACACCTTGATGTGTTGCTCGGAAGGTGGGAAGATTTCTTTGTTTCCCTTTTCTTCTCTCTGATTTCGTTGTTTCAAGGTTTCATGAGGGTATTTCTTTTCTATCCTTGTCTTATTTGTGCACATCCTCCTATTGCTCGATCCCTCGAGTGCAAGGTATAAAAGCTAACTCGATTTTTTTTTTGAAATCTCCCCGACTCGATGGGTGTTTAGAGTGTGCTCTGTATGGAGTCTTTGGATGACTTGAAGTGATAGGGTGTTACTTGGTTGATCCTACCAGTAGTCATATGCTTGTCTCAAAGATTAAGCCATGCATGTCTAAGTATGAACTAATTTAGACTGTGAAACTACAGATGGCTCATTAAATCAATTATAGTTTCTTTGATGGTACCTCACTACTTGGATAACCGCAGTAATTCTAGAGCTAATACGTGCACCATGTCCCTACTCTTTGGAAGGGATGCATTTATTAGATAAAAGGTCGATGCGGGCTTGCGTGCTTCTCTAGTGAATCATGATAACTCGACGATTGCACATCCCCTGTGATGGCAATGCTTCATTCACATTTCTTCCCTATCAACTTTTGATGGTAGGATAGAGGCCTACCATGGTGGTGACGAGTGATGGAGAATTAGGGTTTGATTCTAGAGAGGGATCCTGAGAAATGACTACCACATCCAAGGAAGGCAACAGGCATGAAAATTACCCAATCCTGACATGGGGAGGTAGTGACAATAAATAACAATACTAGGCTCATTGAGTCTGGTAATTGGAATGAGTAAAATCTAAATCCCTTAACGAGGATCCATTGGAGGGAAAGTCTGGTGCCAGCAGCCACACTAATTCCAACTCCAATAGCATATATTTAAGTTGTTGCAGTTAAAAAGCTCGTAGTTGGATCTTGGGTCGTAAAGGTCAGTCTGCCTACTCGGTGTGCACCTGCCCTTCTGTCCCTTTTGTCGGCAGCGTGCTCCTGGCCTTAATTGGCTGGGTCGCAGTTCCAACGTTGCTACTTTGAAAAAATTAGAGTGCTCAAAGCAAACTTATGCTATGAATACATTAGCATGGAATAACGCGATAGGAGTCTGGTCCTATTGTGTTAGACTTCAGCACTGGAGTAATGATTAATAGGGACTGTCGAGGGCATTTGTATTTCATTGTCAGAGGTGAAATTCTTGGATTTATGAAAGACGAACCACTACAAAGGAATTTGCCAAGAATGTTTTCATTAATCAAGAACGAAAGTTGGGGGCTTGAAGATGATCAGATACCGTCCTAGTCTCAACCATAAATGAGGTCAACTAGGGATCAACAGATGTTGCTCTAAGGACTCCGCTAGCACCTTCTGAGAAATCATAGTGTTTGGGTTCCGGGGGGAGTATGGTCGCAAGGATGAAACTTAAAGGAATTGACGGAAGGGCACCACCAGGAGTGGATCCCACGGCTTAATTTAATTAAAATTATATTTAATTAACTTAAAATTAAATATATTTACAATTTTTTAAAGATTAATTTTTTTAGAACTTATAAGATTTAATTATATTAAAATTATATTTAAAATAAGATTTAAAATTATATTAAAAATAATTTTTAAAATTATATTAATATTTAAATTTATATTAAAATTATATTTAAAATAAGATTTAAGTATATTAAAATTATATTTAATTAATGTAAAATTAAATATATTTACAGTTTTTTAAAGATTAAATTGTTTATAACTTTATAGCCGTAACCCTAATAACCTACGCATGTGCACAATCAATTCAAATGCCCACACAAAGCCTTCTTCATTAAAATGGGGAGGTTAGAGGTTGATACTGGCACTCACTTCACATCCACGTAGCCATAAGCATACCTTGCAACAATCTCCACCTTGACAACAATTAACCTGATACC
Organism: Picea glauca; assembly: GCA_000966675.3. Classification (NCBI taxonomy): domain Eukaryota; kingdom Viridiplantae; phylum Streptophyta; class Pinopsida; order Pinales; family Pinaceae; genus Picea; species Picea glauca. Next base: position 179,885 of record JZKD02S2305785.1, read on the forward strand.
TTGCTCCTTCCTTTTGTTCATCACCTTTGTTGCAAGCCAAGAGAAGCCAAGCACCACTGCAAATTCTCTAATAAAATTGGTTTCATGATCTTTCCTGTGTGACTTGCACGACTTTAGATTTCCTGAGGGGTCACTCCACCTCCAACATGTCTTTCACGACTGTGTTGTGAGACATATTTAGTGATAGATCTCCTTCTATCCAAAACACCTATAAAATATACATTACAATTATCACAGACCATCTCAGTGTAACCATTATAGGTGACATTTGTGCTTCTCAAACACTGAAGCACCCATTTCACTGCAACACCTGAATCTGTCACGTATCTGACAACATCATTATCATGTGAAACATCTGGTCTTAACCATTTCATCACATACAACAGACCTCCTACTGAACTTACATGAGAAATAACCTTTTCTTCTTTATAGACATGCCCTATGCTTGAACAAAACTTATAATGGAAAGCAAGAGGGATAAAAACTAGTTTTACAATGTTCATACTGAACTCCAACCACAACTTACCATTACCATCTCTGTCTACTTCTATGTCCATAATTTGTTTTGCTGCTCCTTGATCCCTCATCTGAATTGTCCTGTCCACCTGAGTCATTTTCTTACTCATTTTATCCATGCTTCGGCTTGCATCAAGCATATCATCAGCATTGGCGAAAAACAATTCCTTGCGGATTTCCCATTTAAAATTTTACAACCATCTCAAATTACAGCGGGAAAATTACTTCGGTTCTCTCATGCAGACTTCAACCTACAGAATCAAATCCTTCAAAAGCCTACGGAACTACGCCCTTTGGAACTATGACCTATGGAACTATGCCCTCTAGAACTATGCCTCTGGAACTATGACCTCTAGAACTATGCCCTCTAGAACTACACCCTCTAGAACTATGACCTGTGGAACTACGCCCTCTAGAACTACGCCCCTGGAACTATTCTCTCTGGAAGTACACCTCTGGAACTACGCCCTCTGGAACTACGCCTCTGGAACTAATCCCTCCGAAACTATGACCTCCGAAACTACGACCTCTAGAACTATGCCCTGTGGAACTAAGCCATGTGGAACTATGCCCTCTGGAACAATGACCTGTGGAACTACGCCCTGTGAAAATACTCCCCTGGAACTATTCCCTCTAGAACTACACCTGTGGAACTATGACCTCTGGAACTATGCCCTCTAGAACTATGCCCTCTGGAACTACGCCTCTGGAACTATGACCTCTGGAACTACACTCTCTAGAACTATGCCCTCTGGAACTAAGCCCTTTGGAACTATGACCTTTGGAACTACGCCATCTAGAACTATGCCCTGTGGATCTACGCCCTTTGGAACTATGCCCTTTGGAACTATGACCTATGGAACTACGCCCTCTGGAACTATGCCTTTGGAACTATGACCTCTGGAACTACACCCTCTAGAACTATGACCTGTGGAACTATGTCCTTTGTAACTACACCCCTGGAACTATTCCCTTTGGAACTACACCTCTGGAACTACGCCCTCTGGAACTATGCCCTCTGGAACTACACCTATGGAACTATGACCACTGGAACTACGCCCTCTAGAACTAAGCCCTTTGGAACTACAGCCTCTGGAACTATGCCCTCTGGAGCTACACCCTCTGGAACTAAGCCCTTTGGAACTATGACCTCTGGAACTATGCCCTCTGGAACTACGCCCTCTGGAACTAGGCCTCTAGAACTACACCCTTTGGAATAACACCCTATGGAACTATGACCTGTGGAACTACGCCCTCTGGAACTACGCACCTTGAACTATTCCCTCTGGAACTATGCCTCTAGAAAACTCCCTCTGGAACTATGACCTCTGGAACTACGCCCTCTAGAACTAATCCCTTTGGAACTATGACCTCTGGAACTACACCTCTGGAACTATGACCTGTGGAACTATGCCCTCTGGAACTATGACATGTGGAACTACGCCTTGTGGAACTACGCCCCTGGAACTATTCCCCCTAGAACTACGCCTCTGGAACGATGACCTCTGGAACTACGCCCTCTGGAACTATGCCCTCTGGAACTATGCCTCTGGAACTATGCCTCTGGAACTACACCTCTGGAACTACGCCTCTGGAAATATGACCTCTGGAACTATGCCCTCTGGAACTAAGCCCTTTGGAACTATGACCTCTAGAACTATGCCCTCTAGAACTATGCCCTCTGGAACTACACCTCTGGAACTACGCCCTCTAGAACTACGCCCTTTGGAACTATGACCTCTAGAACTACACCCTCTGGAACTACGCCCTCTGGAACTAGGCCTCTAGAAATATGCCCTCTGGAACTAAGCCCTATGGAAGTATGACCTGTGGAACTAGGCCCTCTGGAACTACACCCCTGGAACTATTCCCTCTGGAACTATGCATCTGGAACTACACCCTCTGGAACTACGCCCTCCAGAGGGCGTAGTTCCATAGGGTGTAGTTCCAGAGGGCATAGTTCCACAGGTCATAGTTCTAGTGGTGTAGTTCCAGAGGTCGTAGTTCCAGAGGTCATAGTTCCAAAGGGCTTAGTTCTAGAGGGTGTAGTTCCAGAGGTCATAGTTCCAGAGGTGTAGTTCCAGAGATCATAGTTGCAGAGGCATAGTTCTAGAGGGAATAGTTCTAGGAGTGTAGTTCCGGAGGGCGTAGTTCCATGACCTTTGGAATTGACCTATGGAACTACGCCCTTCGGAACTATGACCTCTGGAACTACACCCTCTGGAACTATGACATATATGGAACTCATAGTTCCATAGGTATAGTTCCAGAGATCATAGTTCCATAGGAATAGTTCTAGAGGGAATAGTTCTAGGGGCGTAGTTCCAGAGGGAGTAGTTCCATGACCTCTGGAATTGACCTATGGAACTACGCCCTTCAGAACTATGACCTCTGGAACTACGCCCTCTGGAACTACACCCTCTGGAACTATGCCTCTGGAACTATGACATGTGGAACTACTCCCTATGGAACTACGCCTCTGGAAGAGGGCGTAGTTCTAGAGGTCATAGTTCCAGAGGCGTAGTTCCAGAGGGCATAGTTCCATAGGTCATAGTTCTAGAGGGCGTAGTTCCACAGGTCATAGTTCCATAGGTCACAATTCCACAAGTCATAGTTCTAGAGGGCGTAGTTCCAGAGGTCATAGTCCCAGAGGCATAGTTCCAAAGGGAATAGTTCGAGGGGCGTAGTTCCAGAGGGCGTAGTTCCATAGGTCGTAGTTACAGAGGGTGTAGTTCCAAACGACGTAGTTCTAGAGGTCATACTTCCGGAGGCGTAGTTCCAAAGGGTGTAGTTCCATAGGTCATAGTTCCAAAGGGCATAGTTCCAAAGGGCGTAGTTCCATACGGCGTAGTTCCACAGGGCGTAGTTCTAGAGGGCGTAGTTCCACAGGTCATAGTTCTAGAGATGTAGTTCCAGAGGTCGTAGTTCCAAAGGTCATAGTTCCAAAGGGCTTAGTTCCAAAGGGCGTAGTTCTAGAGGGTGTAGTTCCAGAGGTCATAGTTCCCGAGGCATAGTTCCAGAGGGCGTAGTTCCAGAGGTCATAGTTCCAAAGGTGTAGCTCTAGAGGGAATAGTTCCAGGGGCGTAGTTCCATAGGGCTTAGTTCCATGACCTCTGGAATTGACCTATGGAACTATGCCCTTCGAAACTATGACCTTTAGAACTACGCCCTCTGGAACTACACCCTCTGGAACTATGCCTCTAGAACTACACCCTCTGGAACTACGCTTATGGAACTACACCCTCTGGAACTACGCCTCTGGAACTATGACATGTGGAACTACGCCATATGAATCTATGCCTCTGTAACTATGACCTCTTGAACTACGCCCTTTGGAAATATGACCTCTGGAACTAAGCCCTTTGGAACTATGACCTCTAGAACTACGCCCTCTGGAACTACGCCCTCTGGAACTATGACCTCTGGAACAACTCCCTCTGGAAATACACCCTATGGAACTATGCCCTTTGGAAGTATGACCTATGAAACTACGTCCTCTGGAACTACGCCTCTGGAACTATGACGTCTGAAACTATGTCCTCTAGAACTATGACATGTGGAACTATGCCTTAGGGCATATTTCTAGAGGTCATAGTTCCAAAGGGCTTAGTTCCAGAGGGCGTAGTTCCAGAGGGCGTAGTTCCAGGGGCCATAGTTCTAGAGGCCTAGTTCCAAAGGGCATAGTTCCAGAGGTCATACTTCCAAAGGGCTTAGTTCCAGAGGGCGTAGTTCTAGAGGGCGTAGTTCCAGAGGTCATAGTTCCAGAGGTGTAGTTCCAAAGGGTGTAGTTCTAGAGGGCATAGTTCCAGAGGTCATAGTTCCATAGGGCTTAGTTCTAGAGGCGTAGTTCTAGATGGCGTAGTTTCAGAGGTCATACCTGCAAAGGGCTTAGTTCCAGAGGTCATAGTTCTAGAGGTGTATTTCCAGAGGGCATAGTTCTAGAGAACGTAGTTCTAGAGGTCATAGTTCCAGAGGCGTAGTTCCAGAGGGAATAGTTCCAGGGGCATAGTTCCAGAGGGCATAGTTCCACACATCATAGTTCTAGAGGGCGTAGTTCCAGAGGGTGTAGTTCTAGAGGTCATAGTTCTAGAGGCGTAGTTCCAGAGGGCGTAGTTCCATAGGTCATAGTTCTAGAGGGAGTAGTTCCATGGGTCATAGTTACACAGGTCACAATTCCACAAGTCATAGTTCCAGAGGGTATAGTTCCAAAGATCATAGTCCCAGAGGCATAGTTCCAGAGGAAATAGTTCCAGGGGCGTAGTTCTAGAGGGCATAGTTCCACAGGTCATAGTTCCAGAGGGTGTAGTTCCAAAGGGCATAGTTCCATAGGTCATAGTTCTAGAGGCGTATTTCCAGAGGGTGTAGTTCCATAGGTCATAGTTCCAAAGGGCATAGTTCCAAATGGCGTCGTTCTAGACGAAATAGTTCCAGAGGTCATAGTTCCAAAGGGCTTAGTTCCAGAGGGTGTAGTTCTAGAGAGTGTAGTTCTAGAGGTCATAGTTCTAGAGGCGTAGTTCCAGAGGTTATAGCTCTAGAGGCGTAGTTCCAGAGATCATAGTTCTAGAGGCATAGTTCTAGAGGGAATAGTTCTAGGGGCGTAGTTCCAGAGGGCGTAGTTCCATGACCTCTGAAATTGACCTATGTAACTACGCCCTTCATAACTATGACCTCTGGAACTACGCCCTCTAGAACTACACCCTCTGGAACTACATCTATGGAACTATGACATGTGGAACTACGCCCTATGGAACTCATAGTTTCATAGGCATAGTTCCAGAGATCATAGTTCCAGAGGCATAGTTCTAGAGGGGATATTTCTAGGAGCGTAGTTCTAGAGGGCGTAGTTCCATGACCTCTGGAATTGACCTATGGAACTACGCCCTTCGGAACTATGACCTCTAGAACTATGCCCTCTGGAACTACGCCTCTGGAACTATGACATGTGGAACTACGCCCTATGGAACTATGCCTCTGGAAGAAGGCGTAGTTTCAGTGGTCATAGTTCCAGAGGCGTAGTTCCAGAGGGCGTAGCTCCATAGGTCATAGTTCTACAGGGTGTAGTTCCACAGGTCATAGTTCCATCGGTCACAATTCCACAAGTCATAGTTCCAGAGGGCGTAGTTCCAAAGGTCATAGTCCCAGAGGCATAGTTCCAAAGGGAATAGTTCCAGGGGTGTAGTTCCAGAGGGCATAGTTCCACAGGTCACAGTTTCAGAGGGCGTAGTTCCAAAGTTCATAGTTCCAGAGGTCCTAGTTCTAGAGGCGTAGTTCCAGAGGGTGTAGTTCCATAGGTCATAGTCCCAAAGGGCATAGTTCCAAAGGGCATAGTTCCATAGGGCATAGTTACACAGGGCGTAGTTCTAGAGGGCGTAGTTCCACAGGTCATAGTTCTAGAGGCATAGTTCCAGAGGTCGTAGTTCTAGAGGTCATAGTTCCAAAGGGATTAGTTCCAGAGGGTGTAGTTCCAGAGGGTGTAGTTCTAGAGGTCATAGTTCCAGAGGTGTAGTTTCAGAGGGCGTAGTTCCAGAGGTCATAGTTCCAAAGGCGTAGTTCTAGAGGGAATAGTTCCAGGGGTGTAGTTCCAGAGGGCGTAGTTCCATGACCTATGGAATTGACCTATGGAACTATGCCCTTCGGAATTATGACCTTTAGAACTATGCTCTCTGGAACTACGCCCTCTGGAACTACACCCTCTGGAACTACGCCCTCTAGAACTACACCCTTTGGAACTATGCCTCTGGAACTACACCCTCTAGAACTACGCCTCTGGAACTACGACATGTGGAACTATGCCGTATGGAACTACACCTCTGTAACTATGACCTCTGGAACTACGCCCTTTGGAAATATGACCTTTGGAACTAATCCCTCTGGAACTATGCCCTCTGGAACTATGACCTCTAGAACAATGCCCTCTGGAACTACACCCTATGGAACTACGTCCTTTGGAACTATGACCTATGAAACTACGTCCTCTGGAACTACACCTCCAGAACTATGACATCTGGTACTACGCCCTCTAGAACTATGACATGTGGAACTACGCCTTACGGCGTAGTTCCAGAGGTCATAGTTCCAAAGGGCATAGTTCCAGAGGCCATAGTTCCAGAGGCCATAGTTCCAAAGGCTTAGTTCCAGAGGGCATAGTTCCAGAGGTCATACTTCCAAAGGGCTTAGTTCCAGAGGGCGTAGTTCTAGAGGGCATAGTTCCAAAGGTCATAGTTCCAGAGGCATAGTTCCATAGGTCATAGTTCTAGAGGGCATAGTTCCAGAGGTCATAGTTCCAGAGGGCTTAGTTCCAGAGGCGTAGTTCCAGAGGGCATAGTTCCAGAGGTCATACTTCCAAAGGGATTAGTTCTAGAGGGCATAGTTCCATAGGGCGTAGTTCCAAAGGTCATAGTTCCAAAGGGATTAGTTCCAGAGGGTGTAGTTTCAGAGGGCGTAGTTCCAGAGATCATAGTTCCAGAGGTGTAGTTCTAGGGGTCATAGCTCCAGAGGGGTAGTTCCAGAGGGAATAGTTCGAGGGGTGTAGTTCCAGTGGGTGTAGTTCCACAGTTCATAGTTCTAGAGGGCATGGTTCCAGAGGGCATAGTTCCCGAGGGCGTAGTTCCAAAGGTCATAGTTCCAGAGGGCGTAGTTCCAGAGGTCATAGTTCTCGAGCCATAGTTCTAGGGGGAATAGTTCAAGGGGTGTAGTTCCACAGGGTGTAGTTCCACAGGTCATAGTTCCAAAGGGCTTAGTTCCAGAGCTCACAGTTCTAGAGGCGTAGTTTCAGAGGTCATAGTTCCAAAGGGATTAGTTCCAGAGAGCGTAGTTCCAGAGGGCATAGCCCCAAAGGGCATAGTTCCAGAGGGCGTAGTTTCAGAGGTCATAGTTCCAGAGGCATAGTTCCATAGGGCGTAGTTCCAGACGCGTAGTTCCAGAGGGAATAGTTCCAGG
>JZKD02S2305785.1:205966-243878 GCA_000966675.3 Picea glauca
TAAATAAAATGATGAGAATCCCATCGATAGACCTGGCCTTGACAAGAGACATCCACCGAGACCTTCATAATGCAAGGTATGTTATCGTGGTTTCCTTGTTATGGATGAAATCTATCGATGGATTGGAGCTCGGATCGGTGATCTACTTGACAGAGGAGAGGAATAGCTGAAAGTCATTTATCTTCTTGACAAACTAACTCAAATGAGAGGTAGAAAAATAATACATCCTGGACCAAACCATTCTAAAGATTAGTTTTAAAGTATCTCTCCAATTTGCAAAAAAATGTAATACCCTGTAATATACCCTATAAAATGTAATATACATTGTAATATACCCTGCCATAAAGTTAAAATTTGGCAATCCAAACACCCCCTCAACATAGGTACGCATACAATTTTTTTTTTGTCATTCACAATGGAAGAATCCAAGAAACCGTATCTCTCCAGTTTGAAGAAAATGTAATACCCGGTCATAGAGTTAAAATTTGACAACCCAAATGCCCCTCAACATAGGTATGGATACAATTTTATTTTATCATCTATAACAGAAAAATCCAAGAAAAAAGGAAGGGAGAGACTTATAAATATCATGATTAAAAGAAATTAAAAGGCTTACAACAGTTGGTAAGAATGGTGGACAATCCTTTGGTTAATTAAAAATCATACCGGGCAGAGATTTTGGACACTCCGATTTGAACCAAGCGAAACCCTATTTGAACATCCAAATAAAATGGTACTGGGTAAGCATAAATAAGGCAACACCGAATCAGAAAACCTCCTTAATCTCCAAACTAATTTTTAGCCAAGAAGTAGTTACACATAATTACCACTGCAAAATCAAAACCAGACGCACAGTTTCACAATAGTCATTCTCAAGATAAGTCTAAAAAACTTAAAAGAGAAATATAAGAATAAAGGCTTTCCTCACAGTTGCAAAACAATTATTCTTGAGCTAACCCTCTCTTTAAAAGAAATCTAAGAACAAATGCTCGCCTCAATAATGTTAATTAGAAAAGGATTAAAAACAAAATTAAGGAAAATAAAACGTTTCCATACCTGTATTTTCATCTGACTCTTGCAGTCAAGTTTCTCACAGATTGCACTACAAAAATTACAGGTAGAATTCCATGGGGTCCTTGCGGCCTCTTAATCCTTTATTCTTTATTGTTGAATACTCACAACAATAACTTGATAGAAGATACATTGTCTTCTACCTTCATGGAAGATGCATTTTCTTCATAGTCTCTGTTAATAATTGAATGCAAATTTTCATATGGTTTTATAGATCCACTTAAGAAATGAAGGATGAAAACTGACTCCCAACACTTGGAGACCGGGGAAGCAAAGACACAGCTTAGTTCAAATTAATCAATGAGAATATACAAATATATATATGATGACAATTGGTTTGAACCAGTAAGACGGTTGGAGCTAAACCACAACTAATTCTCCATTATTCTAAGTTTCCCCTTTAATGGAGAAATGATTGACATCCACACCTAACATCTCTCTAAACAGTTCAAATTTGATCTTCCCAAGAGGCTTAGTGAAAATATGAACAACATTTTCACTAGTATTACAATACATTAAAGAATTGTCATTAGACTGCATCTTTTCTCGAACAAAATGGAACTAAGTATCAACATGCTTTGTTCTTGAATGATAAAATGGATTATTTGCCAACTTGATTGAGCTCTGGTTATCACATTTTATTATCATAGTTTTCTTTTGTTTTTCTCCAACATATTGAAGTAGTCTTCTCAACCAAACAACTTCACAAGTTGTTGCACACAATGCTTTATATTTTTCCTCAGTGGATGACAAAGATACAGTAGGTTGCTTCTTATTGCTCCATGAAACAATACAGGATCAAATGTCGAAATCATAACCTGTAGTAGATCTCCGATCATCCAGATTGCCATCCTAGTCTGAATCTAAGTAACCTGTCAGCTCAACATCGAATGAATCAGTATATTTAATACCATAATCAATTGTGCCTTTGAGATACTTAAGTACCCCTTTTGCTACATTCCAATGTCTTTCTAGAGGTTTAGCCATAAATTGACTTAACACACTAACATAGTATGCTATGTCAGGTCTGGTTGTAGTGAGGTAGTTCAAGCTTCCCACCACCTGTCTATACACTGTATCATTTACCTCCTTTGAATCATCATCATAGTAAAGTTTTGTGTTCTGCTGCATTCGAACATATGAAATTTTACATTGATCCATTTTAAACTTCCTAAGTACTTCTCTAACATATTTACCCTGAGACACAAAGGTTTGACCATCATTTCTTCAAACTTCAAGACCGAGGCAGTAATGTAACTCACCAAGATCTTTCATTTCAAATACCCATGACATTTGCTTCTTAATTCCACTAATCAATTTTTCTGAATTTCCTGTAATAATTAAATCATCAACATATAAGGAAATCAATACAACATGCCCCTTTTCATCAAAATTGGTATATATATTTGGATCACTTTTTCTTCTCATAAAACCCTGCTAAAGAAAGAAATAATCTATCTTCTCATACGATGACCTAGTTGCATGTTTCAATCCATATAATGCTTTCTTTAATTTACATACTAAATGTTCCTAACCACTTTTTACAAACCCCTCTGGTTGAGTAAGGTAAACCTCCTTCTTTAACTCACCATTCAGGAAAGTAGACTTTACATATAATTGGTGAAGCTTCCAATGGTGTTTTATAACTAGTGCAATTAACATTCTTATATTGTTTAATTTATTGATTGGTGCAAGTGTTTCTGCATAATCAATGCCCTCTTGCTGTGAATACCCTTTTGCCACCAATCTGGCTTTATATTTATCTATACTACCATATTCTTTGAATTTAGGTTTGTATATCCATTTACATCCTATGGGCTATTTATCTTTAGGCAATTCAGTCAATTCCCAAGTTTTGTTTTTCATTATAAAGTCATATTCTTCCTCAATTGATTTTTTCCACTCTTCATGTTTATTAGCTTCATTAAAACTCATGGGTTCTATGACATTTGAAATATTACTCATTAGGGCATAATCTTTATATTTTTGAGGTGGACGAACCTGTCGTGAATATCTTCTCAATTGGTTGGTTATTCTCCATTTTGTGAATATTCTTATTCATTGCTAGATGTATCCATGTCACTGGGTTCATTTTCCTGATGTTGCTTCTCTTATTTAACCTCCTCATCTTCAAGAAGTACACACCATCTTTCATGACTGTTGTCCTCATTGTTTCCTTCTGTCTGCTCATGGAAAATTACATCTCTACTTGCAAACACTTTGTGAGTAGATGGATCAAACAATTTATATGCTTTAAATTCTAAACAGTACCCTGTAAAAATACATTTGATAGCTTTATCATCAAGCTTCTTCCTATTCTCTTTTGGAACATGTGCAAATGCCTTACACCCAAATATCCTCAAATTATTAACTGTTGGTTTAGAATCATACAAGTCTTCGAAATGAGTTTTATGATCAAGACACCTTGTTGGTGGAAAATTACATCTCTACTTGCAAACACTTTGTGAGTAGATAGATCAAACAATTTATATGCTTTAAATTCTAAACAGTACCCTATAAAAATACAATTGATAGCTTTATCATCAAGCTTCTTCCTATTCTCCTTTGGAACATGTGCAAATGCCTTACACCCAAATATCCTCAAATTATTAACTGCTGGTTTAGAATCATACAAGTCTTCGAAAGGAGTTTTATGATCAAGACACCTTGTTGGACTTCTATTTTTTAAGTAAACAACAATGTTAATGGCCTTAGCCCAAAAAACATTTAACAGATTATTATATTTAATCATACTTCATGCACACTCCACCATAGTTCTGTTTTTCCTTTCTGCAACTCTGTTATGTTGTGGAGTGTGGGGTACTGTAAATTGTTGTACTATTCCATGATCTTTGCAATACTTGATGAAGTTCCCCAATCTGTACTCTCCCACTTGATCTAAGCGAAGGATTTTGATGGGTTTTCCTGTTTGCTTCTCCACCATGTTTTTAAATTCCTTGAAGTATTCAAAAACATCACTCTTTTTCCTAAAGAAATAAACCCATGTGTATCTTGTGCAATCATCAATAAATAATAAGAAATAATAAGCACCTCCTAGCGACTCTGTCTGCATTGGTCCACAAACATTAGTGTGCACAAGTTCTAATAGATCTCTTTTTCTGCTATCAGGATTAGAGGGGAATTCATCTCTGTGCATCTTTCCTAATGCACAACCTTCACACGAAGCATACTCATTCTTCAACATAGGGAGTCCTTCAACCATACTTTGTTTTTGTAATAACAACAAATCATGATAATTAATGTGACCATACCTTTGGCGCCAAAGAGTTTTTGTAGGCATAGTTGTAGAAGTTAAAGCTTGATGATTCTTGATGGTGACGTCAAGTTTGTATAGACCTCCAAATCTGAGTCCTGAAGCAACCGTTCTGTAATGATCATGCAATTCCTTCACTATACAACGTGTCTTGAAGAATTCGACCTTCAAATCTTGATATGTAATTGTGGACACATAAATCAAGTTGTTCTTTATCCTAGGACATACACAACATTGCGAATGTGTTTGACAGTACCATTCGAAAGTGTTACTGGAGTATCTCCATATCCCTTGATTTGATAAGAGTGATCATCTCGAAGATAAATATAGGCACCATTATGTGTTTCTTTAAAGTTTATATACCAATTCTTGTTACATGTCATGTGAATTGCAGTGCCAGAATCAACAAACCATGCATCAATGTCATCAATTTGAAAAGATAGTGGAACATTAGACACAAACAATTTGAGATCTTTTGGATCAATATTCGGTTTTTCTTCTGGAAAATGTTCTGAATGTTTTCTATTTTTATGCCTACCCTCATCATCATTTTTCTTCTTATAACATTTTATGGAAAGATGACCATTCCTACCACGATAGAAGCAGTTAGGTTCATTTATATTCGATGGCATACCTTGATTTGGCTTTGACTTCCTCTGAAATGAACTTTCTCCTCTGCCTCCTTCTCGTGGTTTCTCTTTAGGGAATATTTTCTTTGTCCACAGTGCTAAGTCTGAATTCTGAGGCTTTAGATTTGCGCGCCTTTCTTCCTCTTGCAACTATATACCTGTCAATTCCTCAAAAGTAGGAGTTTTATCCCTCGTTGTAAGGCCTCTTATAAACATTTTATAGTCTTCTAGCATTCCATTTACGGAAATTGTGACAAATCATTGTTTGACACTTTTTCTCCTACATCTCCCAATTTATCTTTCATTTTCATTCACCCAAGAAAAATACTAACAAACTCATTTATATCCATTTTAATACTTAACAATTTAATCTTTAGGAAAATAATGTGATTCGTATTATTAGTTTGATACATAGCTTTAAGTGCTTTCCACGTTTCACTAGAAGTCTTAGCATCTCTAATATGCGGAATTATGTTATCTTTAACATACATTCTCAACAATACCTTGGCTTTGTTCTCTCGCTTATCACAATCTAGGATTGATGTTGATGTCGCACTTGCAGCTGCATCGGGCTGCGCTTCATATCCTTTCACGACCGTCCATATGCCATAACCTTCCATGAAGGTTTGCATCTTGAATTTCCAATTGATGAAATCCGATCCATCCAATTTATTGGCTTTGTTGAGGTAGGTTTCTGCCAGCGGATTCACCATCTCTGCAAACTTCTTCACCTTCTAGGCAGTCAACACCGCCTGGTCTTCTCTCAAATAGCTACCCACTTATAGTATCAGCAAAGGAGAGATGTTTCTCCTTCAATGCAACAAATACACAGCAATATCCTCTTTGTAACTTTTYCGACAGTATTGGAGTAGTGATCAGGTGAGYAAGAAGGTTGATGCGCTCTCCTCGAATTCCTCAACAGGCACAAAGACCAGTTGCACGTAGACCAGATGGGAATTTATTGATTCGTATTAGCATGCATACAAGGGAAGGKTTGCTCTCAAAGGGGAGGGGAGGWGTTCCTTCRSGCCTCTCCASGGGCTTAACTCAAATGGGCTCCTAGAAGTGYAGTTCTTCYAGAAAATTGAGYAGCCTCCAGTAATTCTAAAATTCCCAATCAATAATATGCAGAAAMATTGTTCTCAATTATACAATCAAGACGCCCAGTCTGTTAAATATAATGTAACCTCAACAGTCTGACTGTACACTGCCAGCTGTACTGGACAGTTGTACTTTCTATTTTTGTCTTGCTTGAGCCTATTTAGCTCAGCTATCTCCCATTGCATTGTAACCTCTTCTAACAATCTCTTCTTCATACATTCCAATATACTATTCTATTCTTTTCTCTCTACATTTCTCTTTACTTCACAATTTATCACAGTCCACGCAGGATCCTCCAYGTGGRCTCCTCTAATCATGCGATACGCGGGCGATGATGATTTCGCTGCTACATSTGAGATGCGGTCTCCTCAATCGCGTTCTATATCAGGAGCTGCGTTCTAAGGCTTRTACAAAAGAGAAAGGAGTCGCCCGCGCAAAGGTGATGTCTCTTTCGTAGAACAATAACCGGCTGGGCTCCTCTCGTAATCTRGACGGAACCTCTCTCCTTCGCAGCCAATCGCCCTCCACGCATAGCCAGATAAATGTTGGTGCTCTCTTTATTGAATCCACCACGCACAACACACTCACGCCCTCTCACGCAGGTGCGCAAACTCCACATCGGTCGTGCAACCTCTTCACGCAGCGAGTGAGTGATCTGCCTCTTGGACTTCATGACTCAAAGATATCTGATACCAACCTACAAAACGAAGGATTAAAACCGACTCCCAACACTTGGAGACGGGGAATCAAAGACAAAGCTTCGTTCAAATTAATCAATGAGAATATACAAATATATATATATATGATGACGATCGGTTTGAACCGGTTTCAGACGATTGGAAACGGTTGGAGATAAACCTCAATTAATTCTCCATTATTCTAAGTGATCCTACAGGGGTTTCCTGTAAAAATAAACTAATAACTATTATATATTGGATATTGGTTTTATTCTCCTCAAACTCATCTAGTTTTGCTTTCCTTATTGGGTTTCAGGAGTTATGGTTTATGTTTACCATGAGCCTAAAATGAGAGGAATGATGGTGTCTTGGGCATTGCAGTGGGAAGGAGTTATGGTTTATGTTTACCATGAGCCTAAAATGAGAGGAATGATGGTGTCTTGGGCATTGCAGTGGGAATTGTTGACGTGTATGCACATTGAATATATTGTTGATTTTGTAGTCTAACAATGAAAAAATCTCATCTTGTTAAGAAATAATAGTGTTAAGAAATAATAGTGTAGTAAACGTAAGTTAATATCAATCTACTAATGAAATTTTGATATTGTCTTTGTAGCCACGTAACAAAGTAGATTCATAAGGAAAATATTTACAAATAAGATATACTATGTAACAAATTTACCATAAGAGACTCAAAATGTATTAGAGAAAACAAAAGGATGGAACCTTGGAACTAGTAGGTGATTTTTTTTTTTCGCATGATTCATACTTCCTTTTCCACTAAGAGGTTGCTCTAATTAGAGAGTAGCAAGGTAGCGCTTTGTCGGAATTGGGATACAGAGTGTCATTAAAAACATATTGAAACCAAAGTTAACCAATAATTAGTCTTTTCATGTGATAGTTAAATGTATGCATATTAATTTATTCCCCAAGATAAAGTGTCTGAGATTAATCGAAGTTGGATGCTTCGAAGGCGCTAGGGTTAGAGTTACTACTTCTCTGGTGCACTTGGATGCCCCTGCAGGGGCTCAATGACTCTAAGCGAGGGAGGGTCGTGAGGCTCCTCCTACAGTGAAGCGACGACGCATGGAAACAATAGAGGGGGTTCCAAGCGCCCAAAATTCGAGCCTCCACCAGATCTGCGCTCACAGCTACTATCCAAGGGTACATAACTTAGAGGATAGAAATAACATTTTTTATGGAGGGTCATATTTCTTCAACTCGGTGGGTCTCTTCTTGAGGTTTTGGACTAATAAATTCATCCCTGAAATAGAGGACTTCGCGCATGCCCCAATATGGATAAGTCTCTATTCCCTACCATAGGAGTTCTAGCTAGAAGAGGTATTGGATGACATTGGTAACACCATTGGAGTATATGTCAAATCCTTGGAGGCCACAAAACAAAGAAGATACACCTCCTACGCGTGCATTTGTGTATATCTGAACATTGCCAAGTCACTCCCAGGATCTATTTCCCTAGAATATCATGATGAGGATTGGCTGCAAACAATTGACTATGAATACATTCTGTTCAGATGCAGAAAATTTCATGAGCATGGGTACCTCTTTAGGGACTGTCCCCTCAACACAACAAGAGAAGATGGTAACCCAGAAGCCACCAAAAGAAAACATGGATTTATCTAGGTGCCACGAAGGTGCAAACAAGGAGGATGAAGACCAATAGCCCAGGCAAACAAATATCTAACCTCAAGCAACCAATATGAGATTCTGCAACAACACCCAGAGATCTTGGAGGACTCATAGGTTCCGCCTACAGAGAAAACACCTCAGAAATAGGGGAAAGGGAAAGAAGAGGAATCCCAATATCTAATCCTAACCACTCCCTGACCTAGATCCAACACCATAGTCTTGGGACACATAGAAAGCGAAGTCGGAGATGAAGAAATGGATTTAGATGAGAAAGAATTGGCGGGTGAAAACCTGGAACACCTGGAACATGCTTGTCGGCACCAGAAATTGTATACCATAGCCCCAGACCAGTTGAGAAAATTCCAGCAGGTATTCCTTAACTCCTCAATAGGGTTCACTACTAGATCCAGTGCGGGATTGGGAATATAAGGAAATACACAGAAAGAACAATGCAAATCCTAGAAAGAAGAAAATAAAAGAGGTCAAAAATCAACCAGCAAGCTCATCCAAGAGATAGGGAACTTCATGGTTAACTCAGGTCAGATCCATCTCATCCCCCCCCTCCCCTCTCCATCCTCATCATGAAGATTATTTCATGGAATATAAGGGGACTCAGCGGTCATAGTAAGAAAAGGCTACTACGGGATATGATCATAGAAGAGAAACCATATATAATGAGGCTACAAGAAACAAAATGTGCCACTAAAGATATGGACGAGCTCCTCCCCGGCTGTTGGAAACAAGGGAAGGGGATCTACACGGTGGCCATGGGCACAATAGGGGTTTTGACACTCCTTTAGAACACAAACTTAGTCACTTTGAAAATAATTTCACAACTAAATGGTACATCTTGGAAACCTACCGATTCATTGTCTTGAACAAACTTGACTACCTAACAAACCTCTATGGTCCATCCATTGTAAGGGATAAGCAATCCTTCCTAAGGAATCTGGAGCACCTGGCTACCTTAACCGAGGGGAGCAGGTGGATATTAGGAGGGGACTTCAACATGATCCACAATCTGGATGAAAAGAGAGGGGGAACACATCATCTTGCAGTAGAGTCTAAGGATTTTCAGAACCTCATAGACAACTTAAGCCTTATCGACACAGAAACCTCAAATGGCATATTTGCATGGAAAAATCGAAGAACTGGATCCGATCAAATAGCTTGTCGGCTGGACCAATTTCTCCTCTCAGACTCCCTCATGCTAGAAGGAACAACTATGGAAATGCGCATTCTCGATGTCCATGGGTTGAACCATTGGCCTATCCAACTACGGCTAGACATTCCTTCCACCCCAGGTAGAAAATCCTCCAGGATAGAAGATTTTTGGCTTAGTCACCCAGACTTTCAAAGAAAATTCCACACCTAGTGGAGGGAGGCGGTAGTACCTTAAAGTTCCAATATGTATAGATTCCAGCAGAATATCAAAAACTTCAAGTAAAGACTCAAGACTTGGAACAAACACACCTTCAGAAACATTTTTGAAGCCCAAAAGCAAGTTATGGCCCAAATGGGCATTATACAAAGTCAAATCCGTGAGCAAGGGATATCTGAGGACCTCAAATGTCAGGAAGCAACAATAAGCCAAAAGCTTGAGGAAAGAAAAGCCCAAGAAGAGATCTTGTGGAAAAAAAGGTCATGCATCCAATGGCTCAAGGAGGGCGACCGAAACACCAAGTTCTTCCATAGGACCACCATTCAAAGAATACATACCAACCACATCACTAAGTTAATCTCATAAAATGGGAAAATCATCCACTCTCATGAGGATCTAGAGGAGGAGCTGGTCGCATACTAGCAAAACCTCTTGATGGAGCCTCAGATGGACAGATCTCAAGCCATCACCAGGGTCACGCATAACATACCCACTTTAATCACAGAAGAGTAGAATGCAACTCTACTTCGTCCCATCATGCTCGAGGAAGTATATCTAGCGCTCCAAGACACCCCCAAAGGAAAAGCCTCAAGACTAGATGGCTTCACCGTCAAATTTTTCCATCATTGCTAGCAAATGATTAGAGAGGAGTTTTGGGAGATCATCGAATACTCTAGAGTCTCTAGTCAGGTCCTCCCCACCCTTAATGCAATGTTCCTCACCCTGATCCCCAAATAAGATCTCATCAACCATCCCAAGCATTTCAAACCAATCACTCTCTGTAATGTCATCTATAAGCTCTTAACTAAATTTATAGCAAGAAGACTCAAGCCCATCCTCCCCCTTATCTTTTCACCATAGAAATTTGGGTATGTGGAAGGAAGACAAATCCTGGACAGTGTCATCTTAGTGCATGAAGTGATCCACTCCTTGCAGAAGACCCATACTCCAAGTATGCTCTTAAAATTGGACCTCTCTAAGGATTTTGACAAGATAAGTTGGGACTATATGCACTTGATTCTCCTCGCTTTTGGTTTTGACCCCTCATGGGTAGACTGGATCATGAATCTCACCTCCTCTGCCTTCTTCTCAATCATTGTCAATAGAATCCCTTCTCACCCTTTCTCCCCCACCAGAGGAATTAGACAAGGAGATCCCCTGTCCCCATTTCTTTTCATTATCATGGCAGAGGGTCTAAGTTGATCCATCCACGCTGCTATAGAAAACAATTCTCGTGAAGGACTTTCTTCACATGGCATCAATCCTCCAGTCTTTCACAACCATTTTGTCGATGGAACTCTGATGATGGGCTCCCCCATAGTCATGGAAGCCCACTCCTTCCTTTCCATCATACAAAATTACTGTGAGGCTTCAGGAATGGACATTAACAAGGACAAGTCCCAGATCTTCTTTTTCAACACCCTAGTTTCGATTCAATGCCACATCTTAGAAATTCTGGGTTTCAGTCAAAGCTCCATTCCATCCAAATACCTAGGCATCCCCCTCTTAGATAACTCCCTATGGAAAAGTTCATGGTAAAACCTCCAAAACTCCTTCTCGAAAATACTCTCCTCTTGGACCTAACATGCTCTCAATCTCCCTAGTCGCCTCATTCTCCTTAAGTCTGTGTTGCAAACCTTGTCAGTCTATACCTTCTTAGCTCTAGCCTCCCCAAATTTTTTTCTCCATCAAAACCTCACAAAGAAACTTTCTTTGTCAAGGGATCAAAACAAGGAAAAAGTTGGCATTGATCATCTAGGAAAATATTTTCTGACCCAAGGCTCAAGGGGGTCTGGGAATAAGGGACCCTTCAACCATGAACAAAATTTTGAGTGCCAAGATCTGGTGGAGATGGTTGAAAAGGCCTTAAGACCTCTGGGCCAAGATTTGGAGAAGAAAATACACTCCTAACATGACGAAAATAAACCTCATCAGATGGAACAGAGACACCCCAGGTTCCCTAATTTGGACGGCGACCAAGCAAAATTGACACCTTGTAATCAATAATGCCTTTTGGGAAATCTAAAATGGTCAAACGACCTTATTCTGGAAGGACTCATGGAAACAATTATCTATTTTGGCGCGAGAGGCCTGAGCTGACACCTTCAACACCCCAGCTACTCAGGCAGGACTGACAAAAGTGGTAGACTACTGGACAGACAATCCAACGGATACCACATGGAGATGTTGGAAGTCTATGGGATAGGACCTACATATCGGCGCATAGGTGGATCTTCAGCCTTGGTACAACATGATCAATGCTCAAAAAATCTCCATTTTTCCAGGTGAGGACATACTTCGATGGGGACATCCCCCAAGGGGCACGTTCAACATCCAAGAATCCTACACCATCAAGACTAATTCCAATCTCACCCCCCTCCCCTGAGGAAAGCTTGGAACAAAATCTGGTCATTGAAGTACTGGCCAAAAATCAACATCTTCCTTTGGTTGATCATGCATGAAAGTATTCTTACTTGAGATAACCTCACTGAAAGGGGGTTTACTGGGCTGTCCATTTTCCCTCTGTGCAAGAATGAGGCAGAAACAATAAACCATCTCCTTAACATATTCCCCTTCACCACCCATGTTTGGGATCAATGCGCATCAATCATGTGCACCTTGCATCGCAAGTGAGAAAGCATCAACACCACCATCGAATAGTGGAGACAAGTGGCTTTCCAGTCACCTATTCTTAACTGCATTTGGTAATTTCTCCCAAGATTTATCCTTTGGAAAATATGGAAGGAAAGAAATAGAAGGATCTTCAGGAACGCCCAACACACTTGGAAACACTGTTGGACACAAAGATGCCAAAACATACTGGAAACAATTAGCCTACAACATTGGAGTGAAACAGACTTAAGCTTCCCAATTCAGGAACAAAACATCTTGAGGTACTGGAAATTCAATCGAATTCAAAGATCGCTTTCTGCTCCTAGGAATCACTTCATCAGGGACAACCATATTTAGTGGTCGCCCCGTCTAGATGGTTTCATCAAACTCAATTTTGATGGAGCCTCCAAGGGAAACCCTTGGGCAGTCGGCCTTGGAGTGGTCTTTCAAAGCCACCAGGAGAATATTCTTCTCATCACCATGGGAAGCCTAGGCCACACCACAAACAACGCTGTAGAACTATGGGGGCTCACCAGAGGCTTGCAATTGGCCATAGAGCACAACTTCACCAAGATTATAGTGGAAGGAGACTCGCAAATCATTCTCAATCTGTTTCATAAAATTCTGAATGGTGCTGACCTACAGCGAATCTCACCATGTTGGTGACTTTCTCATGGTCTAAGGACAATCACAAATCTTAAGAGCCAATCAGGCCTTCATCCCCTCTCATGTAAGGAGAAAGGGGAAACAAATTGCTGACAAACTGACCAATATTGGAATGGACTGGGAGGGACCAGAGCTACTCTGCCAAGCCTCCACCCACCCGACACATCCCATACTTTAACGCTACAGGGATAAGTCTTAAGCCATCGAAAAATCCCCAGATGGGGTGCCAATGCAGGCCATATGTCATTAGGAGAGGACAGAAGGAGGCCAACATGGCGATAGCCACATGACCGGAGTGTGCCACACCCTCCCTTCACTTCCATTCATTTAAGCCAGACTTGCACTGGCCAAGGCACCATTAATATCAGTGCACCTTGCCCAAGATATCTGTCCTATGGATGGCTCAGAGCCATGAACTAGACTTTACTCAGCTAGTGCATGCTTTCCTCTTTCAGCATCCTCGACACCATGATTTCCACCAGGTGCATTCATAGTTGTTTTCTTCCACGACCGAGACCTCTTGCGAATTGCACTCCTCCCAGCTGCTCCTCCGCTACCTGTTCTTCCTCTCAAGACTTGAAATTCCCCTTAGTGTCTCAGGAATGTCAAGACAAAGGGGGAAATCTAAGTGTAGCTCACCCTGGTAGCCTAGTTGGTCGTGTGTGGTTCTTCGGCCCCCGCTCGCACCATCTCCCAACTCGTCACCTTCATCACCTTCCTCGACCTCTTCACAATCACAATCTAGTCAAAGCCTTAGAAACCTTCCACCCATCTCCTCGCCCTTTGAAAGTTGTCTTGAGTGGTTCTCCATCTTAAGAAATTCTCTAGGTTTCTACCCATAACCCTTACCCGATTTGGCTTCCACCTTGCTGCCGCTTCCTGTAGTTCCTCCCAACTCGCCGGCATATGTACCAATCCATCCATGGACCACAACCAGCCAGCCTTCGCTTGGATGGAAACTATATAGCCATGGACCACAACCAGAGCCTCACTTCTTCATAGACTCAGCACCAGGCTCACAATTGCAAGACAAACTTGCAATTTTGCAAGGTCTGGTCTTTGAATTGTGGCAGGGCCTAGACAACCTGCAATTTTGGATGGAAATCCTGGATGGGAAAACAACAACACTTCTGCAATTTCTCACAACACTATAGGGGGCATGCCAACCAACAACTAGAGATGGTGACAAAACAGGGCATGGAGACGAAGATGACACATAAGTTTCCATGCACGGGGATGTGGGCGAAGATGACACAGGTGGTGGGGGTGAAGACGACACAAGTGCAACCATGCACATGCCCATGGAGGAGGAAGGTAAACTGGTCGAGGAGGAAGAAACACCAGCTGTGGACCCAATGACCAACGCCACCTCCCTGGATGTGTGGCCACGCTACAAGGCCACCACATGACATGCACAGGTGTCTTCATGCTTTCTTAGCAGGGTGTTTGAATTTTATTTTTCCTCATAGGGTCTATGGTCATATTTTGCATGATGTTTTTATGTCAGGGTTAGTTGACAGGTCGATTCGGTCTCCTACAGGGGACCATAATTTCTATGTTTAAGTCTTTGTAATTTTCAAGACTGGCACCTTAAGACAATGGAATTTATTTTGACCGACTGGTTGAATTGGTTTCCCTCTGGGGAAGTTTAGTTCTTACAGTTAGGAACACATGGTGATACTGTAATCTTTGTTTTTTGAAGGATTTTTATACAAAATCTTACTTGCAAAAAAAAATGTATGCATATTGAATTTATTAAAAAATTGTCGGGAAAATAAGGCATCATTTACAAACAAATTATCGCAGAGGAAACACAAAGTGGAGGGAACACATATTTGTTATGCACAGATTTCTAACTTGGCAGGTAGATTTTACTAACAAATTTGATTGGGGATTGAACTGCAATTTTGGTTTTGATTGTATACTAAAAATGGCATTAGATGGAGTTGTCAAGCCATTCAACTACTATTTTGTAGATGCAGGAGGGGTGGTATTTATTACTCTTTTTGGTCTATTCATTCCTTCTCTTTCTATAATAGGGTCATCAAAAGTCACATCGACAAATTTTTCAAGATCTAGGTCTGCTTATGGTTCTTGCCACTTGCAATGCAATTTCAATCTTGGGGCATAGTAGTTGCCACAAAAGTGATGCCACTTAAATTGATTTTTAAATACTATTAAAATCTCTATTTTTTACTATAGTAAATACTAAATAGGAAAGAAATAGGAAGTAAATAGAAAGTTAACCAGTAAATAGTAAATAGGAAGCAAATACGAAGTAAAATGAAATTAAACTTGTAAATAGGAAGCAATACGCAAATATGAAATAAATAGAAAATTTCTCAAAGCATTTAGGAAGTAAATGAAACTTACTTGCAAACAAAAAATACTAGACAATAATTAAGAATAAAATTTACCAAACAATAACTAGGAATAAAACTTGAGAACGGGGTAAGATGTTCTGCGATTTCAGGGTGTTTTTGGCCCTGTTCACACATGACCGCACATATCCACGACCTCGGGCCTCAGGCCTGAGGTCATCCATGTGTTCATATTCCCCCACCTTATCTCCCTCTTCCCAGTTTCCATCCTCGGTGTAGTGCTCTCAAATGTTTTTCGGGACATGTTGCAGGTTTCTATGTTCGTCTCTCTCTCTAAGTGCTAACCTCAAGTTTGGTTGTAGACGGTCTCCGACCTCTTAGCTAGAAGGTGGTATTTTTTTATGGTTATGGAGTCTTTTGAGGAATATTTGAACTTCTCTATGGACCCACTGGAAGGGGTCGAGGTGTGGTTTGTGCCAACTAGAGCTGGGGTTTTGGAAAACATTCTCTCTTATGTTCCTCCAACGTGTCTCTTGAGTGATGCTTCTTTGTTGGGAGGGTTTCTATCTTTGTCTTCTTCCATGCAATATTTATCAGCCCAATAGGCACCTTCTACAACTTTGGGGTTTGGTTCGAAATTTGGTGTGGGATATGGTTCTGTATTGGTGGTGGGTGAGTATTTTCTCAGTGGTTTAGAGACTCAACCATGGCTCCCTGCTCGGTTTCCTCTCTAACCTATGCAGACATCAACTCCTTCTCTTTCTCAGTTGGGTCTTCAGTGCTTTGATTTCGCCTCTCCTGGTGGGGGGTGTATTGGTTCTCATCCCCTTTCTCCAACATTCCAGATCTCCCTTTTTTCCGATCCGGGTGGCTCTCAGGGTTTTTTTTCCTCTTCTTTTCCCTTGTCGAGGTTTTCTAGTAGGGTTTTGACTCTCCCTATGGATTTGTATTTTGGGGATATTATAGAGAATCCACCCATGAAGAGATCTATAACCCTAGAGATTCCATCCCTTCTTAGATCTTGGTGGCTACCCCCAGTGCTCCAATTTGTAGTGAAGGTTTGAGGCCTACAATCTCCCCCTCGAGATAAAATGGCAGTAGATATAAAAATGTGAAGTCATCTGGTATAACAAAAAGGTTGGTTGTAGAGGTCCATATCCATTTTCCTAAAGTTGAATTGATGGAAAAGATGATGCTAAAGGGAAGATTGCATGGTCGACGCTTCAGAAATCGATTTCTATAGGAATGGGCAAGAGAAAAGTGGTCCTATATGCTCTCTTCTCTCCCAGAGGTTGACACTTTGTGTAGAGGTTTTTTTTTTTTCAAGTTTCTCTCGGTTTTTGATGTGGCTAAGATTCTTCAGAAATATTGGTTTATCAATTCTTCCCATGTTCTGCTTAAAACATGGTTTCCCCTCTTCGACGTTGATAGAGAAAAAGTAGATGTTATTCCTATTTGGGTTCAACTTCTGGGGTTGCCACTCAAGTTATGGAATGGAAATATTTTTATGGTTTTGGGGAATTTGTTGGGAACTTATTTAGATGTTGATTGATCCTTTAAGGAGACAAGTGCTTATATCTTGGCCAAAATTCTAGTTTCCAATAACATTAGGAGTGGTTTGGATGAAGAGCTAGAGATTGTAGCAGGTAGCATATATTGCATCCATAAGTTGGACTACAAGGGTGTACGTTTTCGCTTCCATTGATGTCATCAAACAGGGCACTTAGCCAATAGGTGTTCTCTTCCATTTAAGGGATGTGAAAAACACAAGTCAGATCAAGCTAATCAAGGGAACCAAGTTTTGGGCTCAGATGGGGGATCCTCTTCGACCAAGGCTTTGGAGTTGGATTCTAAAGAAAGAAATTTTCACGAGTCTAAATAAATTGCCTCAATGGATAGGGTTGATGTTCATATGGACCTTCCAATTGATCCTGCTCATGATTCTTTGGAAAGGGTTCCCCCTTTGTTAGTAGACCGCCTCGACTTCCCCCATCTTCAATATTTGGGTGGCTTGATTGTTATGCCTCCTACCTTCCCTGTCTCTCCTTTCAAGATTTTTTCTTCCTTTCAGTTAAAAGGAAAAAATTGGATATGGTCTATAAGTTCCTTAAATTTTCCTACTAAAGATTCCTGGTCTACCCCTTTTTCCCCTCTCTCTCCCCCTTTAGCTTTGTGCTCTCTCGCTGACTCCCCTAATCTAGAGGTTTCCCCTCCCTCCTCCACGGTGTCTTATTTGGATCACGAAGAAGAGGTTATTAGGTATTTACTTAGAAACTTCCTAATATTTGGGTCGAGTGGGGACCCAAAAAGGTTTTGTGGGTCTTGGAGTGAGTCTAGTTCTCTCCCGCGGTCGCCTTGCAAGGGGTCGAAAATAATCTCTTCTAAAATATCAGAATAAAGCCTTGGTGGATATGGCAGTTAGTAGATAAATTTCCATAGTGGGGGCTCTTAGAGCATGTCCAGCCCTGGAAGGGGGTGACCCATGGAAGTCCTTTCCTTCAATTGCAGGGGCTTGGCCAACCAGCCTAAAAAATTGACCTTGAAAAGGATCATTGGATCCAACCTTACATATATCATTTTGTTATAATAAACTTTAGGTGAAGAATTGGTGGTCACAAAGTACTTGGAGGGGCTACTTCAGTCTTGGAGTTTTATTGGGTATGATGCTAAGGGGATTTTGGGGAGATTAGTTATAGGGTGCAACAAGAAGATTTTAAAACTTCAAAATTCCTGGGCCTATGATTTGAGACTTGGAGAAAAGTTCTTTTCTGAAACCCTAACTAATTCCTTCTGCATCGTAAATTTCTATGGTCGTTATCAAGAGTGTGTCCCCTTTTGGGAGGGCCTAATGAGTAAGGGATTTTTACAGTATGAATTTCTCATTCTCACAGGAGATTTAAATTTGTCTTTAGGTGCTACATAAGTGTGGGACCCTAGAGCTAGGCCTAACCTGTTATCAGACTTCTTCACAAATTTGATGAGGGCCAATACGTTGGTAGATGGTGACCCGATCAAACTAAAGCCTACCTGGAGGAATTTGAGAGTTGGGGAAGACATAATAGCTAAAAGTCTCGATCGAATTTTGGTTTCTGAACCATTTCTAGATGGCCCTTTCAATTTTTTCAGTGGGTGGGAAATGGAGGTGATTCTGATCACTTTCCAATCTATTTGGAAGTAGCGGGTGGATCTCAAAAGCCCCCTATTCCTTTCAAATTCAATTCAGAGTGGCTAAAGGAAGAGAGTTTTAATATTTCTGTTAAATAAAACTAGAGGCCTTTGGATCGAGCTTCGAATGGGTTAGCTTCAGTTCCCTTTAGTAAGAACCTCAAAGATTTAAAAAAGGTCATGGTGGAATGGGCATAAAACAAATGTAAAAGGGATGAGAAAGAACTAGTGGAAACTGAACAAGCCCTGTAGGATATCTATGATTCAAAAGGATGCAATATTTCATCTCCTGAGTCCAAAATGGCCTTAAGAACACTTGAAAAGAAGAAGTGGAACCTATTAGAGGAAAGGGAAGCGGCCTGGCAGCTTAAGAGAAATGACATATGGCTGGCCAGTGGGGATGAGAGTACAAAGTTTTTCCATTCTTATGCAAAGGGGTGAAATGATACTAATTTAATCTGGAGTCTTAATGAAATTAAAGGTAGGTTGGTCTCATCCTTCTCTGATATGGCTAATCTAGGTGTCGCTCACTTCCAACATGTCTACAAAGATGATGAAAGGGTTTCTATAGAACAAATAGTTTGAATTGGTGGATTTTTTCCAAGTTTTGTTGACGAAGAGGCTAACAAAACCTTGTTTGAAGAGGGGACTGAAGAAGAGCTTAAGTCAATCCTTCATATTTTTTAGAAGGATAAAATTCTTGGCACTGATGAATGGATATTGGAATTTTTGTTGGTCTCTATGAAGTAATTGGGCTGAATATTTTAGTAGTGGTGGAGGAGTATCGAAGGTAAGAGCACATTTTTTCTCATTTTAATTCAACCTTTATTTCCCTCATCCCCAATTTAGACAATCCCCTCTCATTGGATGAGTTCAGGCCTATTTCTCTATGCAACTACATATATAAGGCCGTGGAAAAAATAATAGAATGTAGGTTAAAGGACCTACTCTCGAACAAAGTCTCAAAAGAACAATTTGGGTTTTTGGAAAGAAGGAAAATCCATTAGGTGATTGGGGTTGCACAAGAAGGTATTCACAGTGTAAAGACAAAAAAAACAAAAGGGGCTATCCTAAAAATTGATCTGTCTAAGGCCTATGACAGAGTAAGTTGACTCTACATCAGGTTGATACTTACTCACTTAGGTTTTGATGTCCCTTTTATAAAATGGGTTATCAGATGTTTTACCTCTGTTTTGTTTGAAATTTTCATTAATAGATCAACAGCCCCTTTTTTCCATTCATAAAGAGGGTTTCTTTAGGGGTGTCCTCTCTCACCTATCCTTTTCCTTTTCGTGGAAAAAGGTCTTAGCAGAGTGATGGCCCATGCAAAATCTCATGGGACTTTTACTGGAATATAGATAGGTCAAAATCTCTTCATTTCTCATCTCCTATTTGTTGACGATGTCTTGATACTTTGCAGTGGTAAGCAGAGGGATGTTGAAACTCTTAGTGAGTTGCTAAATTTTTTCAGTGGGGTCACTAGAATGAAAATCAATGCCCAAAAATCCTCCCTTTCAACCAATTATCCCTCAAATGAAGAATTAAACCAGTATAAAACTATGTTTCCTTATGAACTGGTTGATTTTAACAAGGGGATAAAATATCCAGGCTTTCAGCTCAATCCTAACAACAACAAAAAAGTGGACTGCGAATGACTAATTGGGAAACTTGAAAAAAGACTTAAGGTATGGAGATTCAGGTGGATTTCAAGGGATGGAAGACTAATCCTATTGAAATTAGTGTTGGAACCATCCCTATTTACTATATTTCACTGGCATGGATCCCTAAAGGAATATTGGAAAATATTCGAAGGATATATTTCAAGTTTCTTTGGTTAGGTAGCAGGGATAATTATGTAACGCTTTGGGTAAATTGGAAACGGTTAGTGGCCCAAAACATTTTGGGAGGTTGGGGGCTAAAGAACATCTTGATTTTTTCCAAAGATATAGAAACTAAGTCAGTCAGCAGGCTAATCAATTCAAAAAACTTGTGGACTAAAGTGGGTACTCATAAGTATATAGAGCTTGATTCAGTGGAAGGTTGGGTTCGTAGTCAAAACAAAAAAATAACAAACTGCTCCATCATTTGGAAAGAAGTGGTCAACTTCTTTTCAGTTCTAGGAGAAGTTTTGGCTTGGCAAATTGGTAATGGTCTCAAAGTCAGAATAGGATTAGATCCCTGGGCTAGTGGTGGAAAAAACCATATTCTTCTGGAATATATTATCCATTAGCTTCAGGATATGGGTGTTTTCCATCTCAATCAAATTGAAAATCTTGAGACAACCTCTATTTGGATTCAAGGTTGGCTTGATGCTACACAGGTAGCTTTGGGAAACCACTAGGCTAAGTTATGGTCAAATTATCTTAGTGCGTTGAAAGCCTCTCATGTAATAATTTTAGATAGGGAGAACGAACTGGTATGGATCCATGCGGATCATGGAGGCTACACTCCCAAGCTGGGATATATTCATATTAACCTAGAATACCTATAGGGAGATCCAAAATGGTGGTGGAAAGGCCTTTGGAAGACCAAATGCCCCTTGAAAATTCTAATCTTCGGGTGGTGTCTTCTTGAAAACAAAATACCAACCTAGGATAGGATGAGAAAAAAGACGATTGAAGGCCCATAATGGTGTTCTCTTCGTAGGAATTTAGAGGAGACAATATCCCATCTATTTATCTCATGTTATTTTATAGATAAAGTCTAGAAATAATGCACCTCTATTACAATTATAAATTGTTCTTGGAGGGGTGATTATGTTGAGGAAGCTTGGAGATCTTGGACTTCTGATTTGGGTAAAAGGACAATAAGAGCTCTTCCTCTTATAATATGTTGGGGGGTATGGCTTGTAAGAAATGCAACAATTTTTTAGGACAAGCCAGTCCCCCTTGAAGGAACTATTACACAAGGACCTAGTATTTTGGAACACTTCCCACAAGCGAAAGACTCTCCTTTTAGAGATATTCGCGAGGAACAAGTGGACAAAAATGTTCCATGGGCCTTTTTTTATGGAGCTTCATAGAGAAATGACCAAGCTTGTGGAGGTGGAGTGGTTCTATTCTTATTTGACTCCTACTATTTTAAGATTAAAATGGGTATTGGGCTCGAAACAAACAACTATGTTTAAATCATTTCCCTAAAATTGCTCATTCTTTACGCTAAAGAAAAGGGGATGAATTCACTGCATTTTTTTGGTGATTCGTTGAATGCAGTAAATTAGACTAGGAAACTTCAAAGATGCCATAACATTATGCTAATTCCTTTGATTGAAGAAATATATAGAATTTTAAACAGTCTTGACTCCTCCATTTTCCATGTTCACAAAGAGTGGAATACTGATGTAGACATACTTTCCAAATCTTGCATAGAGTTGGTTTTTGGGACTCGAAAAATTCAGGTATTCGAGGATGGGGCTAGCTTTGAAGCTCCTCACACTCCTTTCATATAGAAAGTACAATGTCTCTTTATTTGGACACTTTGTTAGATAGTTTTGAGCATATATGCATATTTTCTTCTCTTGACAGATGGACATGTATATCCAGTTCCACTTTCGTTAGATCTATTCTCATGTTTTAGTTTTTGTAGATGATGTATATGTATATATGGTCATAGTCAGTTTGATTTTGTAATTGGGCTTGGGACTGCTCCACTTTTTGAATAGTTGTGTTGGTTTTGGTTTCCCTCACGACTGTACAATTTTTTGAGTCTTTTTGGACTGACAATTTTTGTATTGCAGGCCTCTCTGGGAGGTTGTTTTGTGACATTTTGTTCTTGGGTTGTCTGGAAGCAGTTCTCATAAATACATGCATTGACATGTATCTACAAAATGTAAATTTATTCTATGAATAAAGTTATGGTTTTTTCCTTAAAAAACAAAAACTTGGAATAAAAATTACTTGGAAATAGTAGAAACTTACTTAGATATCAACCTTGCATAAACAATTGTATCCAAGGAACTAGTGAAGTAGTGATCACCAAACCAATGATGAATCTAGTGATGATTCTGTGTGTACTTTTTTGTTTATATGATGGTCCTGGAACTCGATTGAATTACAAATATATAAGGAGAAATATGAAAGTTGCAATGGTAAAGCACTGGTAATGGCAGTGGCAGTAGGTGCCCAATACACATACAAAGATTATCTTAAATAGTGTGACATACCTTTCATAAATGTTTGGCAACATAATGGAAATAAATTTAGTGATACAAATAAATAAGTGCATTATGAGCATCACTAAATTTAGGTTAAAGTTAGGTTATAGAGGATTTTCCAAGATTCATTTTGTCAAGCTCTATTTATTGACCTCAAAAAGAGTGTTAATAAAAATTTAATACACAAAAAATTTAGGCCTTGTAAACATTCAAGGAAAATAATAAAATTCAATGAAGATAATGAACATATAATCGACTCCAAACTTAGGATGTGTAAACTTATTATCCAATAGAAAGCTTAGTAAAAGAAATTAAAATATTATAAAAAAATAATTATTTTATTTTTCCTATCTGAAACTTTGACATTACAAAGAAAAGACCTTTTAGCGGAGGTTTCTAGTGTTACAAAATTGGTAAAAATTGTCAAAAAAATATCCGCTACAACATGTGTTATAACTAAAAAAAATTGGGCGGTCATAGGTGTTAGTGGAAGTTTACAAATCAATGTGTTTTTATGAGGAACAAGCACCGGTGTGTACATATAGCTACTGCACCGGTGCTATACACTGGAATTCCATCATAGGGGTAGTGAAATCTTCAAGCACCATGGAAATAAAATATTTAAGCACCGGGTCATTTGCCTTATATGCATTGGGGCTTTAACAAAAAAATGCACTATGAGAGTTAATAATAATTAAGCACCGGGGATTTCTTCTTAGAACGCACCAGTGCATTATTAATAAGAAGGCACCGATGTTGTATAAAATAATATGCACCGATGTGTTACCTGGAAAAAAATTCCTGGTGCATTAAAAATAGAAAGCAACAGTGCTTTTTAGTAACAAACAAGCGTCGATGCTTATCAATAACATAACAACACTAGTGCATATTAATAACACAAATGCACTGGTTCTTATCAATACTCCTAAAGCACCAGTTCTTATTAATAACACACAAGCATCGGTGCTTTGTATACGCTTAACACATCGAAGGCCAATTTTTTAATGTAATGCTGTGGTATTAAATAAATATTGAAACCAACGATAATTGATTACATAAATGAACAGATGCGCATTTCTTATGAAACGCACTAGTGCGTTTTAATATTAAATGTGTCGATGAGATTAATAATTAAAATACACTAAGAAACATCGACTTGTGATAGTGTAATTATTGTTATTTTTTAATTTCATTATTCATAAAAAAATTTACATATATCTTATATTTTGATTAGTGAATTTGTATACAATGTTTGGATTAATTTGTTATATCGTCATATTTTGCATCTCTTCATTATAATATTTATTCATCCATATATTTAATCAGCGATGGAACATTTCACAACGACATTGGACAACACAATAGAATAAATTAAAACATATTTTGGAAAAGAGGATCCTTGTGATACAAAATGGAACACTTATGGGTAATCCCTTGTCTTTCAATTGGGACACTATGTCCATTTTTTTTTTAAATAAAAAAGGGGTAGACCCTGCTATATTATAGAGGCAAAAATTTTTTGCAAAATGTACAGAGCAGTATGCCTGGAATTACCAAAAATGCTGCCGCTAATCGGAAACCAGCATAGGTAAAATAGAGTAGCATGATAAAATGTAAAACCAAGTAGCAAAATAGAACTTAAACATTGTTGCATGTGTCCTGCCTGAAGGAAACCCGGACAGATGCCTTCAGTCCAAATATACATAAAACAGTAACAAATTAAACTAGGAACCAAGAGCATAAAAAACTATGTGCCAGGTGGTCTGTCGTCCTTGTCCTTCTGCCACATGAACTCATCCGGGATGGCAAAAGTTTGCGCACAGAGGGGGCATTTCCGCTTAGCTGGCGCATTGGAGAAAGCGTCAAGGAGCATGTCCATGCTCTGTCCCATGGTGCACACCCGGAGCTCCAAATCAGACAAGTGGCCAAGAAGGTCAAACACAAGAGCCAGGTGCTCATTCCGAAGAAGAGACCCATGCAAGATGCCACTCGGATTGACTGTGCCCGTCGCCGCTTCCACACCAACTTCGCACTCTCGCTGCTCCCTAGCCACCGTTGCGCCCACCACTCCAGCTTCCTTCGTCTGAGAATCATGGCCGCTAGCATTGTCATCACCAGGCCATGGAATTTCTTCCACGATACAGCCGGGGATGTAGTTGTCCTAAACCGGAGTGGGGGTGCACTTCTCCTGAAGAGTCACCTCATACCTTTCCACGAGCGTAAAGTCCTCCATGGTCGGGTCTTCCACCACAACGCAGGGTGGAAAAACCTCCTCCAAGCCAGCATCCTGCTCGTTTCGACTACAACCGGTGCGTGGTTCGGCTATGGTGGCGAGGAGCGCCCGCTTCTCTTCCTTTGCTCTTTTCCTTAGGATGGAGGTCGCTAGAGCCAAGGCCCTCTCCAGCTGCTCTCTCCGACGCCTTTGAGCTTTACGAGCATCCCAGGCCGCGCCACGGCACGGTCTGCCTCCTTTCCTATCCATGGGGAGCGAGTTGAATGAGTATCGTAGAAGACAGGTGAGCCAAGACACAATTGAATTGATTTGCAGGGCGCAGGCAGGCTTAACCTGCTTTGAATCAAACATAAAAGGGCCCACTGAAAATGCTAAGAGTCTGAGCACAAAAGGAGCCGAGCTGCACCATAGCAATCCAGCATGAATTGGAGCCGAGGCAAGTGCAACCCTGCTCTGCCCTGTCGTGAAAGAGTTCATATAACCAAAAGCCGAAACCATTTGCCAACCCTTAACCTCTCCTGTCCCGAGTGCGCTGTAAATGAACGCGCGAGGGGGGCGTACCATCACCTTAAGTCTGCTGCAGAGGTCGTCCCCCATCGTTAATATTGGCTTGTGGGTGGTGGCCCTCGGCATTTAAGCCGAGGCCGAGTGCGCCTCCAGCTATCTCCACATGGCCGCGTGGCACCCCATCCGGGGAATTGGGACACTATGTCCATTACATTAAACAAAAATGTTTGATTTTTATAGACAATTATTTCAAAAAAATACAATTGCAGCTTGCATTGATATCCAAATATATTGGTCATCATTCTTCACTGAAACTGTTGTTAGTGCTCGAGCTACTTCCACGCCCTAGGTTATTTTGCTGAATTTTTGGTTGATTGCCTCGATTGTTTTCATCTTCTTCAAGTTCCATCTACAAACAAAAAAATAAATTGTAATGAGTCTATCTACATTGGTGAGAATAATGAAAATTAAAATAAATAATATACATGAAAGTAAATTGAAAAGCAACATACTTGCAAAACAAGAATTGACTCATGAATCATACACATATTTTCAAAATCAAATCTCATGCCTTGTTTCAACAATTCTTCTGTTGGCTCAGTTCCATACTTTGTTTCCTGCAAGTTTTATACCCCATAATAAATCATAGATTTAATTTAAAGTATTATTTTTGTTTCATTAATTATAAAATGATAAGAGTAAAACAACATAGATTATACTTGCAAATTCCAATATTAATTTTTGATATGCCAATGTATACTCACAACCCTTAATTAACCCAATGTCAATGAATTTTTCCGATGGCTCTTCTTTGTATGTTAGCACTTGTTTGAAAACATTCAAGGATGGTTTTTGTAAAACAACTTAATATATATATATATATAACCTTAAGTTGTTATAAGGAAATAATAATTACTCACAAACTTTGTTATCCACCATTTTCTTCGTTTTCATCCATTTTTATGGGCACAATGAATTTCATTTTCTTTTCTTTGTTGTAAGAGAATATTTGAAAATTAATATTTAATTCTAAATTAATTATTTGTAGATAATAGAAAAATTCAATGATTACATACATTTGAAGCACGTTGTTATTGATATTATGTCCATTTCTATGACAATCTTGTTGTACACTTTTTTGGACATTACTACTGACATATTTTAGATATCAACTCATTGGCCCTTTGGGATTTTCATATTGTTATTTAAAAAATACATGAGAATAAAGTATTTTTATATTGATATATGAAAACTAAATATCACAAAATCGATATATATATATATATATATATATATATATATATATATATATATATATATATAAAAGTGTTTTTAGGAATATTATTTTTTGAGTGATTCTTTTTTGTTG
The DNA here is from genome assembly GCA_000966675.3 of Picea glauca. Lineage (NCBI taxonomy): Eukaryota > Viridiplantae > Streptophyta > Pinopsida > Pinales > Pinaceae > Picea > Picea glauca. The sequence continues at coordinate 232,777 of JZKD02S2305785.1, forward strand.
TTGTATGTTTTTGCTATTACAAGTCTAACAGGACTCATTAACCATTGCTCTGGAAAAGCTTCTTGTAGTTTAGATATAACCTGGTTCTTGGAATCATTGGATTGAAATCTATATTGCAAGTGGAATGTACATCTATATTCTCATTCTACTATATACCTCATAGTTCGGTAAAACAATTTTCCGCTTTGATTAATCTCCAACACAATTCCAGATGAGCCAAGGACCAATTCATCAACATTTACATATTCTATATTAATTAATTTTGTTTTATTAGAATGACATTATGTTCCATCATTGTTGGTGCCTGTAGAAAATTAAACATATGTGAATTAATACACTGTTTGAAACATGTCATCTAATATTCCTAAGTATATTATTAATGAAAATTCAAAAAACAAATCATATTGATTAGTGTTAAATTTCCATTCACCTCATTCATCCCTTTGCAATTTTTCCATCAAACTTTTACACTCTTATGCACTTAGATCATAAATAATCTTAGAGAGCTTCCTCATTTTTTGGCTCTGCATGACACACACTAACCAATACATATTAGTTAAACTTACATATAGTTCAACCATATTAATTTTGTATAGAATTTACAGAGAACCTGTCCTTTTTGTTTTTCCAAATGTGTCATCATTGTGTTGAACATAAATTTTCTTATTTGAACTATTCTCACTCATATTTTTATCAATATACAACCTATACCATTCAATAAAGAAACGATTAAATATTTTTTATAAATAAATCACATAAATATTTTTTATAAATAAATCACATAATTGTATCAACATAAATCCATAGTGTTCCTCCATATGCCTCTCTTGCAAGTCTCTCCCTTGCAATTTTTTGAAAAATAATGAAATAGTGGATAGCTTTTTAGTATTTAAAGGACTTTATGAAATTCAATTCTTGCTCTTTTTTAACTGTTTAAAAAAAATCATGTTTTTTTTCTTAACTTTTTCGGCACGCCGATGCATTTATGTAATATGCACCAGTGCGTTCATTTTACATTGCACATCGGTGCATCCATATTATATGACACACCGATAAAATACAATTGTTTTTTATTAACAAAATCTCGAAACACAGTGGAGTTAATTTTTCAATGCATCGATGTTTATTATTAATATGTGCACTTGTGTGTTTGGGGTTTATAAGTGCACTGAGATGATTTTAAGTTCATTTTAACTTTCATTTTCACATAAACAGTATATTCATTTCAAATTATCTTTTAGGATGAATTCACATGACTTACAATACTTCAGTGTACATTTTACGTTTTATGTTACCTTATTTTTAAAAAATGGTTTCAAAACTATATTCAAACTCAGATTGTGGTATGGTCTTTGAAATTTATTTTAGATATGTACAGAAAAATTTATTGCTAATTTTGTTTAAATGCAGGGAGAAAACCTTATTATATGATCAAATGGCTAATTCTTCAAATTCCTCCCCATTCCATATTACTCAAAGTCCATTGCAGAGTTCTCCCTTTCCATCTCTAGTAAGTTTAACTTATTTTATTTATGTTTCGATTATCTAATTGATTTTTTTTTATACATGTCAATATGAATAAAATTGTATCCAAATTTGCAAGATCCTGATTCATAATTGAGTTCAGATGCATAAAATATTCCAATATCGGTTCAAAAACACCGAAAGATTTTGTCAGAAGCAACATACCGCAAGCAGTTGGTAGATGAAAATGGACAACCGCTTTACCCTACCAATTGTGGCATTCCATCTTTCAACGGATATCCTGGGTAAAAAATGGTAATAATTTATTGGTATAATGTAATTTGAACAAAAAAATGATTGCATTGTGCTTACTGATATCATCGATGTACTAATGTTCGATGTTTTTTAAATTATTAGGATTCTGATGATGAGCGACCTACCTATCATCTTTTGTTTCACCCCACAACAATGTCAACCCTAGAGAAGGCTGAAATGAGAGTACAACTGAGAGAGGAAGCATACCAAGAATGGTTGAATCAACCACCTATTCAATTCCCACTACACCTAGATTCACCAATTATGGATGATTAAAACAATAGTAGTTCTTGATAAGCTGGCAATGGAGACAATAAAAAATAGGTTGGTATGGATGATTACTCATGGGATACAACTTCCATGGAGATAATGTTGTTAGACGCATTCCAGGGAGATGAGCTGGGGGATGATGCTCATATCAGAGATACCATTTTTGAAATCTTGAAATCTACTTCCACCACCCCTCTCTTTAGACCTAGTGCGCAGTCAAAGTCTACCCAGCTTGGGACAACAATGTTACTGTACAACGTGAAAGAAAAATTTGGCATGTCAAACGCATGTTTCTCGACAATATTGAGGTAATTGACCAATAAGTGTCTTATATTAATTTGAGAAATCTTGTCACATAATCAAAATTAGAAATGTTTTCTTTTATAAACGTTAAATGACCTTGTACATTTCTATTTCCCACTAACTACATGCTATTGAAAGACAAGGTTCTTCCTGGTGGTAATGTTTTTTCCGGTAGCTGTGAAGAGGAAAAGGAATTGTTTAAAATGTTGGGTGTGGAGTAGATATCATATCATGCATGTCCGAATGATTGTATTCTATATAGAGGAGAATATGCATACAAAGATATTTGTCTGAAATGTGGGCATGACAGATAACATAAATCAAATAAAAATGGTAAATCAATGGTCCTCCTCATAAGATATTGAGGAAAATGCCTATAATCCCAAGGATTCAAAGGCTCTTTTGTTGCAAATAATTATCTATACTGTAGGGATGGCATGCCTCGAACAGAAGTGAGTCGAGAGTTATGCTAATCCCAACAGATTCAACAACCATGAAGCATATAGAGGATATATAGCCAGAAAAATTCAAGGATAAAGTATGAAGTCCATGACTCAGCATAGAAATGGATGGTAGAAACCCATATTCCCTCCAAAACACCAACTATTTTGTTTGGATTGTAGCAGTGATCAATAACAATATCTCCCCATAGTTATCCATGAAGAATGGACATCTTATGTTGGCTCTTATATGTTAATGTTTATGCCATTATTATATTTCTTTGCATTTCAATAGATAAGAGCATCATAAGAACAAGATCACTGAGAAATACACATTCACAAGAGACACAACATTTATCCTGGGAAACCTTCTAGGGGAAGAAAACCCAGCAAAAAATTTCTTATCATAAATAGCTTATACAATGTTCAAGAGATAACTCAAACCAATACAGATAATCCTCCCCAAGAGATGCGCCACTCTTCTTCTCCTCTCTTTGGTAATTGCAGCTTGCCTCATAAGATAATCAGTAAGTGAGTTGTGTGTTGGAAGTGAGGCGCTAGCCTCCTATATATACAAGACTAGCACGTGTGAGAGGGTGTCACTGGCAGAGCCGCCCTCTCACTCTGGGTGGGTAAACCCACCTTTAATTAATTCTGGGTCTTCAATAACAACTGCTGGGGCCGACTTCTTATTCTGCCCTTTATAATTGTCTGATGACCAATCTGCAAAAGGGGAATTGGTCCTTATACAATTAACGACATGATTAATCCACAATGGGGATTAATCCAATAACAATAATAATAATAATAATGACATGATTAATCCACAATGGGGATTAACAATAATAAAAATAATGCTCTTCGCAGTTACATTATTTCAACATTATAGTCCCTGGTAGAAGTCAAGTGAAGAATATGGATGCCTACCTACAACCATTGGTAGATAAATTGAAGGAATTATGGGAAGGGATACATGTATACTATGTATCAAGACCCATCACAACAGAGAGGATTTTTATGTTGTATGGAATATTTGCTTACACCACACATGATTATCCAGGCTTAGGATGTTTCTCTCGCAATTAACATGTTTATTGATTTGTTTATATACGTAGCAATATTTATTTTCATATTTAATCCAATGTGATTGACTTTTTATTCTTAAATGCTAACGTGCTATGTATACAATAATGTTTGGTGCACTTTGTAAAATTTACAGGTTGCAACGCGCAAAAAAAATAAAATTGGAAAATAATGCAAATTTTACTCAATTTCACAATTTAATCTGGTAAAAATACAATGTACAAATAAATAAAGAATTTACCTGGACATTTTGTCATCGAGGAGGCATGGTTGGGATGTAGTGAAAAAAATGAAATTTGCCCACCATATGGCAAAATTGGAATCCCACGAACCGTGCAATGAACGGAAAAAAATAAATCAACAGAAGCACCAATGATAATGTGCTTTAGTTGGGAAAAGGTGGCACCAGTTCTTGAGAGCTTCTCTTCACTGGAAATGGTAAAAATGGTTTTTTACCTCCATTTTTTTATTATTTTTTAACCCTATTCCGATGCGCTCGCGTTAAGAAAACTGGTGCTAACCATTGCAGATAGTGCACTCTTTTTTTTTTAAACGTTGTGAGGATGATCCAGGTGGATATCGGTGGCCACCCACCTTTTCCAAATGGATCAAAATGACTTTCTGGCAATTTTGGCAATTTACTATCTTTAGCAGGTTTTAACTTCTAGGGCCATTTTGAGGGCCCAAATGAATGTTTTTCAAGATTGATATTATCAATAATAGTTGAAGGCATAATTTATCCCCCAAAATGAATCTCCTCGACGATACCTTTCCAACGAGCTATCACACGCCTAAAACGGAGATCGTATGCAAAAGTTACGACCCCGGGAAGTTGATGTACTAGCTTACCCAAACGGGGCCCACATGACTTTTGACATTTCATATCCTAGGGTTAGGTTTTTGGATGTCTAGGGTTTTTGTCATTATTGATTATTGTAAAAATTCCTTCAGAGCCTCATTGTAACCAACATCTTGCGAATGCGAGTAGCCATCACATCTCTTCTCAAAGATAAGCTGCCACCATTCTAGCGAGTCTTTCAATATGTATTTTTACAGTCTCTGTACATTTTTCTAATTAATAGAAATTGTGTATTACTGTATATCTGTGTTTATGGTTACATCTCTGATACATTTCTGTTATATTATTGAATATTTTCAATATCTCTATGCATTTCTTTATTATATCTCTGCTCTCATTTCGTGCCGAAAATAATCCGGATCAGAGGATGCACCATATGGAATGCATCTGTGCTCCCCGAGGACAAAGGTACACCATTATGCATTTAAAAAAAAATGTAGACTGTGCACCTGTTTTTTGCACACTAGCGCATCCAATAGATGACGACGCACCAGTAAGCATTTTTAAAGGAAAAACGCAAGACGAAGAACCTTTTTTTTTCTCACCGGTGTGCCCATTGTATGCACATTGATGTTCGTGATCTTCTTTTGTATGATGCACACCGTTGTTTTCTATTTTTCTAAATAAATTTGCAACGGTGCACCATTGTCTATTTGCACCAGTGCGTTGATTTCTGGTGGTGCAATGGCATGGCATATAGTCTTATAAATGCACTATTAAAAAAAACATTCGCTAAAACATCCACTCATGCACCTCCACTATAAATGTATTTTTGGGATATTTTTATAGGGGCTTTGGCAAAAACCTCCACTATAGGGTCTTTTCCTTGTAGTGTGAGGAGCACAAAAAATATGTTTAGTCAACAACAAAGTAATCGAAGGTTAATGTTGAAGCGAACACTACAATCCTAGCTTTAGGCAGGGAATAATAATTTAAAATAGTTTTTCATATATGTTATATATAAATTATTTCAACAATCACAAACCTAAATCAAAAGAACATGAGACTCTAATGGTTTTCAATCCCGAAAAGTTATTGATAAATTCATGTCCATGAAAAATAGGTGGATAGAGATCTCCAAAGTCTTCCATATTGACATGCCATGTACCTTAACTTGTTGCTTGAAGTGAATTAATATAATAACACCTTTATAAAAATGACAAGTCTTCAGTATTGATCCATTCCATCTCAATAAAGATGTATCTAGACAATTGTCAATCTCATAACTGAAAATCCTTCCCATAAATTCAAAATGGTTAAACCAGAATTAAGATACAATATCTCAATATCTCATAACTCGAAATCCTTCGCATGAATTAAAGATGGTTAAGCCGGAATTAAGATACAATATCTCAATATCTCATAACTCGAAATCCTTCCCATAAATTAAAAATGGTTAAACCAGAATTAAGATACAACATATCAATATTATTAGGAATAAATAAACATTTATATTATTTAAGAAAACACACTATTATGCGAAATAGATGGAGATTGCACATGAAAAATATTTCTCTAAATAGATGGATATTGGACATGACAATTATTTCGAGCAATGAATATTATTTTGAATAAAATATTATAATAATTCCAACAGTGTAGTGTAAGAATTATAAAAAATAACCCTAAATAGTCCTATTGTAATTGCCTATAGTGCTTCCTACTCACCAGAGTAAAACTCTCCGGTGATCCAAAGTGGTCCAGTCATAATTGCCTACAGTGCTTCCTACTGGCCAGAGTAAAACTCTCCGGTGATCCAAAGTGAACAATTTATTCCGCTCCATGTTACCACTGTCCAGAAAGTATGATTTGTTATTGAGTCATTCACTGAGTTGAAAATCAAGTCCCCTAAGCACAAAATATGACATTTACCAAGTTATGGATGCAACAGACCCATCAATTTGTTGGAAGAGAGATTGAGTTGTTGGATATTGGAGAATATCCCCAATTCTGGAGGAATGGTGTGGCTCATTCTATTCATGGGAGGTCAATGGAGCTCAATTTTTTGCAATTCCCTAAGATTGAAGGTACTCACCTTGCATATTATTATCCTCCATACCAGATAGTCAATCTGAACATTCGAACCCATAAACTTGATAGGGATAACACCTGTCAAATGGTTGTGGTTGAATATAAATTGCCTCAAGCTCCAACAGTTCCCAATCCCCGCGAGAATTACCCCTTCGAAAAAATTGTTCCCCATCAATAGAAGCTCCAACTAGCTAGAAGAGAAAAGTGTTGAAGATATTGTTTCGATGAGGGGGGTTCCCAGTTACATCATATCTTGTGAGATTGTTTCTAGCTCTGAATTTCAGTGAAATTGGACCAAAAAGTTGGTTTTCTAAGAAGAAAAATTATTTCCATCCATTCCATCCACTGATCTCTTTATATACTTCCAATCAAACATATATAGAAGTTATAAAACCTTGTTGTTCGCAGCATCACAAAAGTCTAGTTCAATGAAAACAACACCCATGCATATGAGGGAGAAAAATTGCAATAATCATAGGAAAGTGTTCTGTATGCTGGTCCATCAACTCAATCAAATCCATATTTATCAATAATGCAAGCAACTTTATCATTGTCTCTTTGCCCCATGAGAAGAGAAACATGAACGCTCTCACTGAACACAACTCGAAACTTGGGAAGCACAGGAATTGTCATCTTCCAAGTTAGGCTTCTCAAATGATCCCGCAAGATATCGCAAATTATAGGAGGAGGGTTTATAATCCCCGACTGAAGGAGCGTTCCCGGAATCGCAACTGAATAAACCGATTTTCATACTACGCCAAAAATTGTGTGTTTCGTTTTAAACAAAAATATATTGCGCATCAGGCTTGGTGAGCTTTCACTCGCTAAAATCAACATAAATAATTAGAGATACCGAGGGAGAACTTTGAGATTGCAACACATCTGAAACAAATATTTTCCCCAATGATGCAGGACCTTCTCTATTATGCTTCTTCCATGATAGAAAATACTCGAGTTTTCACTCCCTCAATGTGGCCATGGATTTCTTCGCCCAAAAATCCCTTGATGTTGTAACATCTCACTCTTGCGCTCACTTCTGATGTGACTTATTCCTTAAGAACACTTGTGTGCAAGTGATCCAGTTCATTATATGAGTGATTTCTTTGCTTATGGACTCTGCAACCAACCTACCTTGTGCAACATCAAGGTAGGTTTTGGAAACCACCAGGCCGAGTTATGGTTAAATTATCTTAGTGCGTTGAAAGCCTCTCATTTAAGAATTCTGGATGGGGAGGACGAACTGGTATGGATCCATATGGAGCATGGAGGCTACACTTCCAAGCTGCACTATATTCATTTTAACCTTGAATACCTATAGGGAGATCCAAAATGGTGGTGGAAAGGCCTTTGGAAGACCAAATGCCCCCTGAAAATTCTAATCTTCAGGTGGTGTCTTCTTGAAAACAAAATACCAACCTGGGATAGGATGAGAAAAAAGACGATTGAAGGCCCATAATGGTGCTCTCTCTGTAGGAATTTCGAGGAGGCAGTATCCCATCTATTTATCTCATGTTATTTTATAGGGCAAGTCTAGAAAGAATGCACCTCTATTATAAGCATAAATTGTTCTTGTAGGGGTGATTATGTTGAGGAAGCATGGAGATCTTAGACTTCTGGTTTGGGTAAAAGGACAATAAGATCTCTTCCTCTTATAGTATGCTGGGGGGTATGGATTGTAAGAAATGCAGAATTTTTTTAGGACAAGGTAGTCCCCCCTGGAGGAACTGTTGCACAAGGATTTAGTATTTTGGAACACTTCCCTCAAGCGAAATAATCTCCTCCTTTTAGAGCTATTCGCGCGGAACAAGTGGAAAAAAATGTTCCATGGGCCATTTTTTATGGAGCTTCATAGAGAAATGGCCAAGATTGTGGAGGTGGAGTGGTTCTCTTCTTATTTCACTCCTACTACTTTAATATTAAAATGGGTCTTGGGCTCGAAACAAACAACAATTTTTAAATCATTGCCCTAAAATTGCTCATTCTTTACGCTAAAGAAAAGGGGATGAATTCACTACAATGTTTTAGTGATTCGTTGAATGCAGTAAATTAGACTAGGAAACTTCAAAGATGACATAACATTATGCTAATTCCTTTGATTGAAGAAATAGACAGAATTTTAAACAGTCTTGACTCCTCCATTTTCCATGTTCATAGAGAGTGGAATACTGATGCAGACATACTTTCCAAATCTGGTTTAGAGATGGTTTTTGGGACTTGGAAAATTCAGGTATTCGAGTATGGGGATAGATTTGAAGCTCCTCACACTCCTTTCATCTAGAAAGGACAATCTCTCTTTTTTTGGATACTTTGTTAGATAGTTTTGAGCATACATGCATATTTTCTTCTCTTGACAGATGGACATGTATATCTAGTTCCACTTTTGTTAAATTTGTTCTCATGTTTTAGTTTTTGTAGATGATGTATATGTATATATGATTATAGTCAGTTTGATTTTTTAATTGGGCTTGGGACCGCTCCACTTTTTGAACAATTGTGCTAGTTTTGGTTTCCCTCAATACTGTATAGTTTTTTTGAGTCTTTTTGAACTGATAGCTTTTGTATCGCAGGCCTCTCTGGGAGGTTGTTTTGCGACCTTTTGTTCTTGAGCTACTTGGAAGCAGTTCTCATCAATACAAAAATGTATCTACAAAATGTATCTACATGTATCTACAAATTGAAACTTTATTCTATGAATAAAGTTATGTTTTTTTCCTTGAAAGAGAAAACTAGGAATAAAACTTGCTTGGAAATAGTAGAAACTTACTAGGATATCAACCTTTTAGAAACAACTGTAGCCAAGGAACCAATGAAGCAGTGATCACCAAACCAGTGATGAATCTAGTGATGATTCTATGTGTACTTTTTTGTTTATATGATGGTCCTGAAACTCAATTGCATTCCAAATATATAAGGAGAAATATGAAAGTTGCAATGGTAAAGCACTGATAATGGCGGTGGCGGTGGGTGCCCAATACACATACAATGATTATCTTAAATAGTGTGACTTAACTTTCATAACTATTTGGCAACATAATGGAAATAAATTTAATGATAGAAATAAATAAATGCATTATGAGCATCGCTAAATTTAGGTTAAAGTTAGGTTATAGAGAATTTGCAAAAATCCATTTTGTGAAGCTCTATTTATTGACCTAAAAAAGAGTGCTAATAAAAATTTAATACACAAAAAATTTAGGCCTTGTAAACATTCAAGGAAAATAATAAAATTCAATGAAGATAATGAACATATAATCGGCTCCAAACTTAGGATATGTAAACTTATTATCCAATAGAAAATTTAATAAAATCAATTAAAATATTCTAAAAAAATAATTATTTTATTTTTCCTATCTAAAAATTTGACACTACAAAGAAATAACCTTTTAGCGGAGGTTATAGTAGAGGTTTCTAGTGTTACAAAATTGGTAAAAATTGTCAAAAAAATCTCCGCTACAACATCTGTTATAACTAAAAAAATCTGGGCAGTCATAGGTGTTAGCGGATGTTTACAAATCAATGTTTTTTTATGAGGAACAAGCACCAGTGTGTACATATAGCTACTTAACCGGTGCTATACACTGGAATTCAATCACCAGGGTAGTAAAATCTTCAAGCACTATGGAAATAAAATATTTAAGCACTGGGTCATTTGTCTTAAATGCACCAGGGCTTTAACAGTAAAATGCACCGGGAGAGTTAAAAATAATTAAGCACCGGGGCTTTCTTCTTAGAACACACTGGTGAATTATTAATAAGGAGGCACTGATGTTGTATAAAATAATATGCACCGATGTGTTACCTGGAAAAAAGACCCCAGTGCATTAAAAATAGAAAGCGTCAGTGTTTTTTAGTAACAAACAAGCGTTGGTGCTTATAAATAACATAACAACACTGGTGCATATTAATAACACAAAGACACCAGTGCTTATTAATACTCCTAAAGCACTCGTTCTTATTAATAACACAAAAGCATCGGTGCTTTGTATATGCTTAACGCACCGAAGGCCAATTTTTTAATATAATGTTGTGGTATTAAATAAATATTGAAACCAATCATAATTGATTACATAAAAGCACAGATGCGTATTTCTTATGAAACACACTAGTTTGTGTTAATATTAAATGTGTCGATGAGATTAATAATTAAAATACAGTGAGAAACATCGACTTGAGATAGTGCAATTATTGCTATTTTTTAATTTCATTATTCATTAAAAAATTTACATATATCTTATACTTTGATTAGTGAATTTGTATATGATGTTTGGATTAATTTTTTATATCATCATATTTTGAATCTCTTCATTATAATATTTAGTCATCCATATATTTAATCA